>JADRCD010170764.1:0-37425 GCA_019843815.1 Montemys delectorum
TTTCCCCCAAATACCCATGCTAATTGCAGTCATCTCTTCCAGAACTCTCTCCATCCACCCTGTCCTGACCTCACCATTCCTGTTCTAGTCCCTACCTGCTCCCAGTCCATCCACAACCTCTATTTTATTTTCCATTTCTTTGAAGTTCATGTGACCCCACTGGAGTCCTCCTTTTTACTTGGCATCTCTGGTTCTGTGAATTAAAGCATGAATATCTTTATATCTAATATTCACTTAATAGTGAGTATATATCATCATTGTCTTTAAGGATCTGGGTAACCTCATTCAGGATTATTTTTTCTAGTTCCATCCATTTGCCTGAAAATTTCATGATGTCATTGCTTTTAACAGCTGAGTAATACTCTAATGAGTAAATGTGCCACATCTTCTTTATTCTGGATAGTACAAATAAAACTGTTCTGAACATAGTTGAGCAAATGCCCTGTGGTAGGATGGAGCTTTTCTCAATTATACTTTGTTCAACACATTGACTATAATTTGCAATAGCTTCTAGAATGTAGAATTAATTTTTGCATTACTATATGTATATGATGTTCAAATACTAAAACTGAAAACAGAGTGGAATTTGTTTCTGATGTGATTGATAAGGCATTTGTTTGTATCAGTTAGGACAGCATTGTTGCACAATGATTTTCTTTCCTGTTAAAATGAAACTTAATGTATTGCGTATATGTTTATCCTTGACCAATAGAACATTTTTGTTTAATAAGCAAACTAGGTAAATAACACTTTCAAAAATAAAATTTGAGTGTTCGCTTAGGCAGCACATGTACTAAAATCGGAACGATACAAAGAAGATTAGCATGGGCCCTGCGCAAGGATAACATGAAAATTTGTGAAGTGCTCCATATTTTTACTTCTTGGTAGCATTCTGAAAATAAATAAGCCAATGTAAAATAAAATAAAAATTGAACATTTGTCTCTTTAACAACTTTTAGCATAGTATTTCTTCATTGGAATTATAAGTACCTCACAGGGACCATTTTGACAGACTTATTTTCTCATGAGAATTCTACATCTGAAGCTCTTCTGTGTGTATGTTCTTTGCCTGCTAGGACCCACCAGCCTTCCCTAAGAAAACACATAATCATTTTCCATTCTTACTTTGTACAATTATTTAATTTTATCCTCCCTATGAAATCCTTTGAACATGCTCTGAATAAGCATTATTATTAATTCAGCTTTTCTAGACGTATCACATCTTGTTTGCAATCAGTGATAGGTAGGTAGATAGATGATAAATTCAGATAGTTGGATGTATTTATGTAGACCATAATGCATGGATATTTATTTTTCCATACATGTATTTTCCAAGATACTCTAAGTTCATATCATCATATTTATGTTAAATTTTTTGTAATTTTATTATATTTCTAGTATAGTGCTCATAGGATAAAAATACTATGCTGTTCTCTTCATAGGTTTTCATTTGTATATTGAGCGTACAGGTAACATGTTTGGGTTGAGCAAATAGGAAAGTGGGCAGTAACCCAGTACTAGTGTCCTGCACTCAGTAGTACAGGGTCCCTGACTCTCTGCAGTCTCAGTCTCTATCACAGCTTGATTGTGAGACACATGCTTTAAATGGAGTCTGTGGGGGCTAGGGAATGAATAAGGATGAGATTTAGTGGATTCTCTTCCTTCTCTGTTTCTTAGCCCTCTCTTCCTCTTATTTTCCCCCTGCACTGCTTTCCTCTTGTCTTGCAGCAAATGATGGGGAGGAAAATAGAGTGAACAACCTCATCTTGGATAACATGTTGCTGTTAATCTGACTTCCTTTTTTTCTGATTAATGTTTCTTAGTTTAATGCTTGTCATCCAACTAGATGATGAGTCTGTAGAATCACTAAGCAAATTGGATTCTGAACATAAGGATATGGAGAGAAATTAGTCAAATATTCCAAGAAAGAAACTAACCACAGGGAGATTTACACTGACACTGTACAAAGAAAGGCATGTTATAAAGTCTGAAGTTAAGGTATCTGTAGAAAGCTAAAGGATGTCATTAAAATAGTGGTTGTTTATATTTATACATTCTCCGGGTGAGGTTAAAAAAAATATTCATTTCTGGGCTCTGTTTGCAAGATGCTTAGATTTCATTTATATAGTTGCCTTGAACATAGTTTAGATACTTTTCCTCAATTTTCTTGTTCTACTCCTAGCATTTATATTTAATTTTACATAAATTTGCATGTGATATGTACAAAACGTTTACTTATTCACCTCTTAAGAAAACATGGAGGCAAGATTCAAAAGTTCGAAATAGTTAATTCAGAGATGTTTTCCTAAAATCCACAAGAATTTTTTTAAGTATTTCCATAAGTGCTTAGCTATTCAACTACTACTAGCAGTTTTAGAAAAAAACAAAACAAAAAAAAAAAAAACAAAAAACAACAACAACAAAAAAAACTACTCGACCCATAGTTTCTACCTCCAAGTAAATTTTTGGAAAATATTCATCAAATGAAAACAGAAAGTATGTGGCAGCAAAAATGTATATTCATTCAATATATTATAGTATATTAGCTATAGTAAATTAGTTCCTAAACTGAAAAGAAATGAGACTAATTTAGGCAGCAATTAAAACTCCTTTTCTTCCATCACCCTAACCCAAATTTATCAAATATTTGATGTGCTAAAGTCTCAGAATTTAGTCTTCCTTGTGTTCTGACCTAATCTCTTGTTGTTGACAAGAACAAATTGTGTTCTGGACATGGAAGAGACTCTCTAAACCAAAACACAATGAAGAACCAACTTTGAGAAATGATTAAACTACCTTCATGGAAGTTGACAGCTGTATTGTTTCCTGCTTTTGTTCATGGATAGTCTAGAGCCAGTCTTTGTAATTGATTAGAGTTTAATTCTTATTTTCTTAGTGTATATAATCTTAATGTTATCTAAGTGAGCTGATTTGGCAGGAAGCTTACCTGATTTCTCATCTCTAGATGCACTAGAACTCACTATATCAATAATGTAATGAAAGTGTCATGTAGCTTTTCAGGAATAAAATCAATTGATACTTCACAGAAATTATCTCAGGGAAAAATTTGAGGACCCCTGTTGTAATGGTTCTTTATAGGGCAGATTAAATATAAAATAAGTCTGTCTTGAACTATTTCCAAAGAGGTTAATCACCTCATTATAAGGTAATTTTACCTAGAAAGTAATCCCCTGACATGGCTAATTGGAACTAATTAGAGGCTTCTGGCTCCACCTAAGCATTACTTACTAATATCTTTCTTTTAGAAAATATGTAGTTATACAGGCGTGTGAAGCATCATTTTCTGTCTGAACAAAGTTAATTCTAAAATATTAACTTGAGAAGGCTGTTTTTCTTTTGGGGAAAAAGAAAGAATTCCTTACAGATATTGTTCTTTGAACAGAGAAATATGCATGTACGTAGCCTTTTCAAATCTATATTTTCTTGTCTGCACTTCACATGACCCATATACACATGAAGTACATATTGCATCCAAGTAATCCTCATATTTCTTTGTACTGATCAGTACTAGCTCTAAAATTGAAAGAAAACATTATTTTTGAAGTTATTTCTTTATCATTATTATCATTCTTAATTATTTTATTTACATCCCAAATATTGCCCCCCATTCTGGTCCCCCTTTGCAGAGTTCTTTCCCCCCATATCCCTTCTCCTTCGCCTCTGAGAAAGCATTTCTTTAATGGCTAAAATCTTTGGAAAGATTTAGCAATTAAAAGTATAAACCCTAAATATAAATGTGAGTATCACGTTCCAGTTTCTCAGGAGGATCCACCTTCCGACTTTGACATCTAGTAAGAACCCTTTAATCATGATTACCAAATATTAAATAACCAGTATGTGCTGTAGCCACTGCTCACGACATTCTCACTGCCACCAAACTCAAGTGTCCCCTCTCTGATGCAACCCTTCTTATTCCCAGGACTCTTAGGATTCTCCTAGGCTTCTGTGACTGTCATTGGCAAACCTGAGCTAATCATTAGGACCACAATTGTAATTGTCCTGGTGAACAGTAAGAAGCAGAAACTCTAACAGGAATCCATACTGTGGCCCCCACACAGAAGCTGACTCCTGAGGACTTATGCTCAGGTGCTTGAACCACAGAGCGCGTCCATGCTGTAGTGACAAACAGCCTAAAGGAGACAGCAGATCTTTACCTCTTCCCTTAATAAATCCCAGACGATGGCTTGGAGTGTTGCTCAGTTGGTAAAGGGCCCAGCTAGCAAGCATAAAGCCCAGAATCTGATCTTTATTCACCAAGTAAAACTAGGTGTGATGGTGCACATCTGTAATCCGACACTTGGGAGTCAGAGGCGGGAGAAGTTCCAGGACAGCCGGGGCTATACAGAGAAACCATGTCTCCAAAACAAACAAACAAACAAAAAAACAAACAAAACCAAACAAACAAAAAACCCAAAAGATTGTTGCCTTGCTTAAAAGCTGAAGAAGATATGTATGTGAAAAGCAAGAGGCTGGAAATGGAAGTATGTACATGCAGAATGGATGAACCAATGCCAAGCAGTAGGTCAATACAGACGAAAGGTTCCCTATGGGGTAATGATGACAATGATAACACCAGTTTCCTATCGTTGGATACGAGATATTGATGCACCATCTATACCAATGCCTTGGACAGCAAACTGAACAGTCATTAGGTAATCTGCATGCTGGAGCCAGTCATCTACTTCCACACTGGGGTCACTTTTGTCCCATTATTTGCAAAACTGGAGTGATTCCAAGTATTCTAGTTTACTTAACTGAACTTGGTTATTTTAAATATAATTGATGTGTTATGTTCAAGTTATTCACTTAAAATCATTGCTAAATTATATTTCATACCTTTTGAGAAAAATTATTAAGCTTACTTTGTGATGGGTCATTTTTAGTTGCTATATCAAAAACAACGTATTTGAATTATTTTGTTATAGTTTTTTTTAAAAGAGCTTCTTACTAATAAAGAATAAAACTTAATCAAAATTTTCAGTTATTTTAGTATATAATGTAGGGATGTAATTTAACTGTAAGTTTAAAGGTGTAATTGCATATAAGTTTTGAAATTCAATTTAAAATATATGTTCTTAGTAAGTTCTCAATATGTAAAAGACAATGAGGATATCAGAAAGGAAGGAATGAAAGAAAGAGAGAGGGAGAGAAGGGAGGGAAGGAAAAAAGGGAGGGAAGGGAGAGGGGGGACAGAGAGAGGGAGGGAAGTAGGGAAGGAGGAAGGAAGGAAGTCACTTTTTATAAGTCTCTGAAAGATTTTTAATACGATGGAGAAATTGTAGAATCCAGCCAGCAGAGGGCGCGAGCGCATATGCACTCAGCATTGCAGCCGTTCAGCCTTCTAGAGAACATTGGATGAGTCCTTGCTGAATATGCTCACTGGCAAAGTCATTGTTTGGTTGTTGCGTTGCCAGGACTTAGAGTATTTACATCAGTAGTCCTTCTCATGTGGAAGTATGTAGCTCTTCTAACGAAGTATAATCTGAGTTGCGTTTGAATGCCAGCCAGTGCGCTTGAGAGTCTGTTATAAAGCGCCAAAGTCTCAGCAGTGTGCAGCAGGAGGGCAAAGGACATCAATGCACCCCACCCCACTGACTAATTAAAGAGCTTTAATCACATTGGATGAAGAAGCTAGCCTTAACCCTAAGTGGAAGGAGCTTTTTTGCAGTCAAACTGAAAGTCTTAGGGTTCATACTCTGACTTAATTGTAGCATTACTAACTATAGAAAAAAACAAAGTCTGAGATTGTTTTCTAATGGGAACAGAGTGATTTCTTTAAAATGTCCCCTATTTTTCATAAGTAAATATATAGAGAAATTAACTATATCGTAGCACTCCTGTGACACACTACACCGCTGATTTTATTTCCAGTGTAATTACGATTTTAGAATAATATTTTATAGATTTTAGTAATATAATAATTGCCAACTTCTATTTAAATATGTTTCTACATTTTGTTTCTTTGATATGTTTGTTATTTCAATTCTTCTTGGAGAGCCATTATGAAATCAAGCCAAAACTTTTAACACGCAAGCAAGCTACTCCCAAACAGAAACTGTTGGCTACTGTTCATTTGAGGTGATGAAAATACTATTTATTCCAACAATGCAGGTTCTTTTCCTACCATTTATCAGTATGCTGTGATCTCTCCTTACTGTGGCATCCAGCACTCGCTTCCATTTGTGTGCATTTGCACATATGATGCATCTATGTGGTGTGTGAAACCTGCTTACTTTGAAAAGCTGTTAGGCAGCACACTTGCTTTTGATCTTCTGTGTTGTCAATGCTATCACATCCCTTTATGATCCAACACACAGAGCATGTAGTAAACAGTTTAAAAACCTGTGGGAAGTTAATTTTAATGTGTAACAGCGTGAGGGGGTTCCATTTCTCTTCTTCATTCAATGAAACTCTATAACAATTTTATTTGCAAAGATGACTATTATTTCAAAAGTGACAAACCGTCCCACTGATAGGATATATTAGTTTGCCTCTAAGGCTGTTCCTTGTCTTCTGCAACAAGGTGATAATTGGGTTTTCAGATTAGAATAAAATAATCATGTCACTTATGGAGATGTCTGCTAAAATATATTCCACCCTCATAAAAATTTGAAACAATTAAAATCTGTAAAATATATTTTTATGTGAACTCTTAAAGGGGACCGGAGTTGTTACACCAAGTTAGTCTAAGACTGGCATAGCTCCCTCTGGAAGGCTAACAGTGGGAGAAACAAAGTAAAAACCAGTTAACTTTTCAGGATGAACACCCATATGGAGTTTCGCTAGAATAGCCACTGTGTGGCATTTTAATAGAAGCTGTGAAAACACAACTTATAAAGCAAAGCCACTAATGACTTTCCAGAGGCAGACCTTTTTAACTAGCTTGGGCTTGATGATAACACATTGGCCTAAGGCTCTGAGCACGACTTCTCTCTCACTTTAAATAACCAAAGGTAATTTCCTCTCCTTAAAATTCACGGGGTATTGAAAAATTCCCTAAATCCATTTCCTGAATCAAAATGGAGACTGTTCAGTGCACATTCATTTCAGGTGCCTTTAAATGTTCTGACTCAATTACATTCAGTAGAGAAGAGAATGTTTGGTGGTGTCGCTTTGAGTGCATTGCACGAAAGGTTGGGGGTTTAGTTAGAAAATTAGTTCCTGTGCAAAGGTTATCTCTAGAGAAATAAAAGTAACCACAATACCATACTTAAGGACATTGTGGGCCATGCCAATATCAAGTACTTTCCCTGCGTTTCTATGTACAGAATTATGTCATAAATGAAGTTATGGTAAGACATTGGAAAGATGAAAACAGGAGAGATTTTGTTGATAATACGCAAAGTGCCACATCTGTTTTTATTCACTCAGTGCTCATTTCTTTGCTGGAGCATTTATACAGCTGTGAAAAGCTAGAGAATTTTGTACAAAACAATTTTGACAAACGTTCATGATTCCACACCAGTGAAATGCATTTTAATTTCATTCAGAATCTTCTAAGTACTGTGGCACATAAACAGCAATACAACTCATACTTATGTTATTTCTGCAGGTTTTAACTTCTCTTGTTCAATTTATCCAGCCACGTTGTCCTGATGCTCACTAAAAAATACACAGAATTCTAATCAGAGTGTATAGAAACCATGATGATATTGATAGTTTAGAAATGTGAACATGATATTTAGTTTCATAGATAACTTCTCCTCAAAACATAATGCCAAATTAAAAAAAAAACAAAACAAAAGCTTTTCATTCTTGTCTTTGTGAGAATCTAATTCTGCTCTTACCAGCTGTAAAACATTATTTGCTATTTAGGAGCCCTCATGTCATTACTTAGAGCAACGTTGTAGTAATTCCTAGTCCTTACTTGTCATGGTAAGCTTAAGTAAATAACATGTTTGTGATAAAACTAATGTATTACCATTTCCCTTCTTCTTTTATTTTCACAGGAATTTGCTATAGTAACCACCATTTGCTATTATGGTGGCTTAAATTTATAATCGTAGCACTCAGGAGGCAAAGGCAGGAAAATTAGTAGTTCAAGGCCATTCCAAGCTATGTATGAATTCCAGGCAAGATTGAACAACATGAACTCTTATGTAAAAAACAGACCCAAAGAAACCACACAAGGAAAAACCTGGTAACTGACTCCTGTGACTGAGAAATACCGGTGCTGTAAAGAAAGAACATACAAGTTCTCTAAACAGTGGTGCTTAACTTGTGAGTTGAAACCCCTTTGGGGGTTCCACATCAGGTATCCTTAATATTAAATATGTACATAGTCATGACAGTAGCAAAATTATACTTATGAAGCAGTAACAAAATAACTTTATGATTGGGAATTGCCACAATGTAAGGAACTGTATTAAAGGGTCATAGCATTAGTAAGCTGGAGAATCACTACTCTAAAACAGAGAAAGGTATGACTAAAATATTACATGATTCCAAGAGAATTAAATTAGAGTTGGAAGTATTTGAAAACTTTCGAAATTGAGGCTTTGCATATATTTTATAGTAATCCTCCATGAAATCCCTTGGGATACGAAGACTACTATGTGATGTTGATGATGATGATGATGATAATGGTGGTGGTGGTGACATTGGACAAGGAGGAAGTATTATACTTTCTGATTGTAAAAGTTGAAAACCTACATCCTTTGTAAATTGGAAAAAATGTTTGTTGCTTTGCTTTTTGTGTATTTGGGTTTTTTGTTTGTTTGTTTGGATACAGTGTTTCTCTGTATAGCCTTGGCAGTGTAAAGATGACCTACAGAGCTATTGTAGCAATTAGACCCAATAGACTAGAGTTTATTGAAACCCATGACATAAGAATTGGCTTTAAATGATTGTCTAGTCTACAATTGTAATTAAGAGGAGAATACCTCTTTGGGAGATACAAGGAGATGCCATAAGACTTACTGGCCTTCTAAGTATGGAGGCAAGGTTTCAAATAGCTATTTAGTTCGTTTTATAAGGCAGAACAGAATAAAAACTTCCTCTGCATTATAGGATAGATCAGGGGTTGGCAAACAAGGCCACACATCCCAATTCCAGGCTTCTGCTTTGGTTTGAAAAAAAAATTTTGACAAAAAGCCAAGGTTAGTGGTTTTTCTGTCTTATGGCCATATTTAAGCCCAAAGGGCAGAGCTGAGTTATGACAGAGACCATATGACCAACAAGGCTGAAAATATTTACTATCAGAGAATGTGTGTCACCCTTGTAACAGATGGGATTCTCTAACTGTGAGAGAAAGTGTTCAAAGGCTGAGCATGAATCTCAGAGCTGATGAAGGGAACAAGAACTGCAGGCTTTATGGTTTGCTATCCATACAGTAGACATGATGAAGGAAAGACGTGTATGAGTACTGTCCAGTCCTACTCTGGAGTAGTGTGGGAATTCCCAGCAGGTGAGGAAAAGACTTCACAAAATAAAGCACATTTTGGTTGTGATCCATGAAGTCCACCTACAACTAGGAACCAGAGGCACTGGTATACATCAACACTGCTTGTTTATGAGTTAGAAATAAGAATACACATCAAAAACCTAGAATTTGATGTTCATCAGAGACAGTGCTCACTCTGGATCATTCAAATCAAGCTATAACTTGAGGTTCCTTTGCTTACCAGCCAAATGACCCTGGTACATGCTTCTTTGTAAAATGTTAATACTAATTGTTCTTTCCCTATAGAGCAGTGGTTCTCGACCTGCCTGATGCTGTAATCCTTTAATACGATTCTACCTGTTGTGGTGACCCTGATCCATACCCTTAGTCATATTGCCATTTCGTAACTAATTTTGCTACTCCTGTGAATTGTAATGTAAATATCTGTATTTTTCCAATGGTTTGATGGTTTGAGGTGGTTCCTTGGAAAGATTCCATCCCCCTCTTGCTCCCTCCTGCAAATGGGTTATGACCCATTTGCTACTATAGAGTATAAATGAATAAATAAGTTAATTCAAGTTAGAAGCTGAGAAGGGTTCCTGGCATACAGTAATCCCAGATGTGGGAGCCATAGCTCTTGTCATCTCCACAGACAGTTGTGTTAGCTTATGTTAGCTTTTTTCATTGCAGATACTAAACTAGACAATTCCCTGCATGGTATGAAGGCATTCTGTTTCACTTTGTGATTTGTCTTTACGAATAGAGTTCTACATTAAGTTCCACCTCAGATAATTTTATCCACAAAGTTCAGGGTAGAAATCTTAGGAAGATACACTTGTACTATAAGTGATTGCAAATAATAGATACTAAATCCTATTCACTATGTATCTATTTCTTCTATACTTGAGTAGATGAAAGAAGTGTCAGTACTCCCCAAGCAAGGAGGAATTCAAATCCTGGACATGATAGACGGCTCCTTACTTTCAGGATGGATAGTATTTTGAAAATGGTTTGGAATGATTTAGAATTCATGTGAGAACATTGAGAACAAACTATCCTCATTGTTCTGACATTCTAAGAAGGCCATTGACCTTTACCATTGTTGTGTAAATAAAGAAACAGTGTAATACATACGGATTTAAGGCTTTAGATTTGCACTTATGTAAAATACGTCATGTGATCTTGAAATGTTTATGCCCAGAGATGTATGCCATGCCTGCTCTTTTCTACTTGGCAGGAAATATTGCAAGCATATTGATGGTGATAATTAATATTTTCTAAACAGTCAAAAACAGGTGTACCTTTCCAAATAAAATTCAAAGCAAAATTGTTGAATGACTTTTTTAAGGGGGTGAGGAAAAATGATCTCAGAAGTTTCAAATCAGGATAATTATTGGTGTCAATTATAATGTTAAACTTTTAAAAGGCATGGTAAAAATGATGTGACATCTTTCTTCATATCTCCATTACCTGCCTTCTATGTTGTAGGCAATTAATAATCATTAAATGATTTAAATTTTTGGTGGTCTTCGGTTTCTTTGTGCTTGTAAAGTGGAGGTAATAGTAATAACCACTAGTTAACAACATATATTTTGCAATAACTATGTTGGTATAGTGATAAGATAAACAACAGTTATAGGTTTCTGTAAAAGTCTAGGTTATTTTTTTTTTTATTTCTACAAGTTACTTCCTTTTGACTTTGAGTCTTCATTCCCACTGTTCCCACTGATGTAGTAACAACTGGTCTACGAAATATTCTAGACTTTCTGCTTTTATACATTTTATCACCCATACAGCTGTACAGCTTTCCCATGTCTTTCTCCACTGGCCTTGCCCTTGCTTCTCTTCTTTCTGTAACAATACTTAGGGACAAAGGACCTATATTTCCTCTTAATACAGGTACCCTAGTATCTTCCAGAGAAACAGAACTTGATACAGAGAACCTACAATCAACATTTATTTGTCTTAACCTTCACCTTCCTATTTCTCCCTCAGCAATCCTGAGTGCTTACTGTGGGAAGGTCAGAAGTGTATGCTCCCAGGCTAGTACCTGCCTTGGATCCACTGGACAGGAACCAGGTTAAGCCATTGTTGTTTTCCTATTCATGTGTAGTGCAAGTGATTAAAACAACATTGTCCTCCTAGGTCATAAGAGCTTCTTCCATGGCAACATTTTAGATTCTTTGAGAGCCTCATCTTACTCTATATTTTTTTTCACTTTGACTTGATGAGTGAGAGGACTAGCATCTGCTTCTAAACTCTTCCTTCTATATTTTTTTATTATTTGGGCTCCCTCCTGCCACCCAATACCCCTATAGGGAGCTATGCCTTCCTAGCCTAGGAGATGTCTCTCACAGTATCTCCTTAGAGTGTAGCATCAGTGTATAGATTCTTCAATCAATCCTCAGTCTCTGGTATCTGCTTCATGATTTACAACATCTACTGTGGAAATATAAAAGTAAAACTTGACATTGACATTAGTCAGAAAGGAATGCTTTAATTTTCTATCTGGACAGTGAGTGATAGCCCCATAGAAGATGAGCATGTCATTGACTTCGAGAAGGTTCACAGAGTTTCAAGACTTTCTATTATCTACCACAATCACACATATAACTTTAAAATTCTGGTAAAAAATCAGGTTCTCATTTTTATTTTTATTTTTTTCATGATAAAACAACTTGTACTTTACTGTTTTCCTCCAAAGAATAACTTATCAAAATGTCATGAGATCAAAATTAACTGTTGTTGCCTAGCAAGACATTTGCAATAAAATTTGAAATTTAAAGTGTGCTTATTTAAAAACAATGTATTTCATTGTTTATGTTCTACAAGATAGTATCTTCACAAAAACCCAATGAGGCAGTTTCAATAAAAAAATATCTATTAGAATTTGCCACAGAGAACTAATTAGTACACCTAACTGGTTTGGATAAAATCTTGTTTCAAGATCAATGTTAAGTCTCTTACTATTTAAAAGCTCATATTTTTCTATTTTGTAATAGAAAGAGAACTTGCAGGAATATGCTATTATTCTAAGAGAATGTAGATGTTTGAAAGGAGGTTAAATACCAGAATATGGTATTTAGAAAATATCTTATGGATTTTGTAATGGCAAACTCCCTAAGCAGTGCTCAAAAAATGATGCAGATATTATAGGCAATGGAAAGTAGTAGGTGGTTATTGTAGCTGGAAAGCCTCCCAGAACAGATGGGTTTTTTGGAGTTTTTGAAGGAGAAGAGCAAGGTGGCCTGCCTGGCATGTATTAATTGGGTGTCTGTTCCAAGTGTAGGGGGTGGTTGAAGAATGTGTGATGTCTTGAGTGGGCGAATGATACAAACAGGCACAACTTCAAAATAACCTGAAATTTATATCTCAGATACTTATAGACAATTCACAAAGCCACAGTTTTGTCTGCAAGGAATATGTAAGATGCTATGGCATATAAACAGAGATTCAATTCCATGTGAAAAAGGAATATAGCAAAACTATCATCCACAATATCCAATTTAACATTTGGTTATACTCACCATCCACAGCAATAAATAATATCCAAATTAGGAAAAACATTATTTAAGGTATTTAAAGAGTCTATACTGATACATAATAGATCTTGTAAGGGACACATCTGTAATTCTAGCTACTCATGTAATAGAAGCAGGAGGATCATAATTTTGAGGCCAGTCTCTGTAACTTAGCAATATACTGTCCACCAGAAATTTTGATTTGGGAGAGAGGCATGTTTGGGGAATATGAGGAAATTTGAAAGGCATATATGACCATATTTCATGGTATACAGTACTCTCAAATATTAAAAAATATTAAATTAAATCAAAATGGTTACTAGTTAGTGGCAAAATACTCCCTAGTATGTGATACTCTGTAATCTAGCATTTATGAGAGATGATTTTGAAGTTATAAAATTTCCTATGTCATTTATTGGTATCATTTTTGAGAAATGACAATTTTACTTTGTATTCCTGTTGAATATTTTATTTAAATTTATTTTTAACTGATACATAAAACATAAAAATCATTTATACATATTTAGAGAGTTCCATGTATCATTGTGTACTGTTTAAATCATGTTAAAAATAGCTATCTCCTCAAATATTCATTTCTTTGTGGTGAAGACATTTAGAATCTTCTAGTTTTCTAAAGTATGTGGAACATACTTGTCATACCAAGTCACCTTGATTCACAATAGCAAATCAGAATTCCTTGCTGTTACATACCGATAATTTAGCACAGGATGGTCAACCTATGTCCTTTTTCATCCCTTCATTTTGGGTCTACAGCCTCTGGTGTCCACTACTCAAATCTCAAATCTCATAAGAGCACTGCTTTTAGATTCTGTATGCCGAATGGTGTTTGTCCTTCTAAAACTTGCTTAATTCACTTAACATATGAAGCTGAGCTCTGTCTAATGTTGTCACAGATGACAACATTGAATTCTTTATGGCAGATTAATATCTGATAGCATGTATCTTCCACATTTTAATTTTCTCATTAATCACTTGATGGTCATTTAGATAATACTACAATAAAGACAGCCCTACAGATGTCTCATCACTAAGCAGACATCACTGCATTTGCATACTTGCCTAGTAGAGGAACCGCTGGATCATAGGGTAGTATATGATTGCTTTCATATCATGTGCTTTTGGAGTATCTTATCATTTCTTTTGTCTTTTTTTCCTGTAGCTTTTTCACAGTATCATGTCTTATTTGATGTCTTTAATTCCATCGACTTTATTTTTTTCAGATGATAAGACATAGATATCTGCTTTTACTCCTTTGTATATTCCAGTCCAATTTTTCCCAACACCATTTATTGAAAAATGAGTTTTTCATGTGACTATTCTGTGAATTGTTGAAAACTCATCAGCCATAGGACTTGTAGATACTCCCTTTTTATCCACTGACTTTCATTATGTATTTACACCAATTCTATCATGACGAATTTGGATTTTATCCCCAAACACAAGGATGATTCAGTATCAGAGTTTTATTAAAAAAGAATTATTTCAAAAGTAGTTAATTAAAAGCAAAAAGAAAAGCAACAAATAAAATTCAATATTTCTTATTGGAAATGGAAATTACTGGTTGTGTCATGTGATGTAGATTCACATGATGTCTTGCTGAGGCAGGCTCACATGGTGTTTGGAGAGAGTATCAATAGGAGTCAATGGACAGTGACTAGGCACTCCCGTAGTGAGCCTTGCAATGCTTCCTTAATCTTTCATCCTCACTTATCTTCACTTTTTTGGAGAGGCATGGCAGAGAACTTCTCTTGGCATCTGATCTGTTTCTGGTTGTTCCTGCTGACTCATGCAGATTCAGCATGGGAAGCCTGGTGGTTTCTGCTGGATAGTGCTACCATCTCTGATTCATGTTTGGTGATACACTTGAACTGTTTATATCCTGTCATTACTGAACTAGGATGCTGCCAAAGGAAGATTGGAATAGCACCAAAGAACTACTTCTACACAGGTCCATATCCCCATGTCCTCTTTACATCTTTTCTCTCCTACCTTTTGACAATGAGCTAAAGATCCGGGTGTGGGAGTCGAAGTATTTGAGAAGCCGTATTAAAGTAGGTTTTGAAAAATCCAGGTCTGCAATTCTTGATAAAATTCTTGGCATATTGAGAATAAAAGATGTGTGTGTGTGTGTGTGTGTGTGTGTGTGTGTGTGTGTGTTTATATAATAGTCTTTAACAAGCTCTCTATGATGAAAGTTGTAAGTATACTTTTTAATGTAGGAATGATACCAAACTCAAAATACTTCAGTCTGAAATTGACATGAAGAATACATGTCTTATATCAGAAACTAATATAGTGCAGAGGAAATGCAAGTGGGACAGTTTGGAGAGTAGCCCCTGCCAGGTGCACACAAGCTGCCAAGGGAACTTCTCTCCCCGGTGTTCTTTTATCTTTCATTCTCCCTTAAAGACATACTGGTAAGTGCCCGCTCTCTGAGAATCTATGTGAAATTCAGACATTCTTGCCTTCATAAAAGCTGTGAAAACAAACTTCTTTTACAAAATATGTATTCTCTGTCATTACATAATCATAATTTTCACATTAACATAGAATGTGAAATGTAAAAAACCAAATAAATAAATAAACCTCTGAAACTTATAATGGGAGGCTACCACCCAGGTCACTACATTAAAAGCAAAATCAAACCAAAACAATAAAAACAGAAAACTGAAATTTGGACGAATTAACCTTTCTAAGGATATAGAATTAAGTTTAATTAGGCTTAATTATCTGTTTCTTTAAAAAAAATTTGTTGGACTGAAACTTTTCTTGCCACCACCACTCACCACTCACTAAGGCTGCTTTAAAAACATCTTGCTTTACAGTGTCAGGCTCTAACTTGAGACAAAGTAATATATGTATCTATGCTGCCATCTATAATACACAGCCAATCATAGTGTGGCTCATTGAAATCTCAGTCTCTTTCCAAGCTCTGTCCTCCAGGAAGAAAGATTCACTCCACCTTTCCTTCTGCTTTAATTTAAATGATTACATTAACAGCACAAGAGAGGTTTGGTGTAGCAAATTGTTCTCAATAAACACCTAATAGAAATTTGGTTTAATAATATCCCTTTAATGAGAGAAGGTCTGCACTTAATTTCGATTTTGTGGCTTTTTAATTGTTTTACTTCTTGGAATATGAGTGCAAAGATAACAAAAGTTTCTGGGGCTTTCCTCTACAGAGTTTTCCTCCAAATGTCACGAATGATTTGGTAGAATAGTTAAAAATCCAGCTTTTATTTGCTCTTTTGACCTGCTAATACAACTCCATCAAGTGCACAAAGGAACAGTGACAACCTACAAGTTGCTAATGAGACAGAATCTCCAGCCCTAGTGTCTTAATCCTGACTAATCAGCAATATGTCACATTCAAATTAATTTGTCCTAGTATCCCTTAGTTTTCATTTCCTTTAGGTGCCTACTCACGGTGGGGTTGGGGGTGGGCAGCTTGTTTAGTAACTTTATAATTTCCCAAACTTCAATATCATTAATAAGGCTTATCAACTTAGAGGCTGTAGAGATTAATGGTTTTGGTCAGTTGACGACTGTACAAGAGAAAACAGACCAATTGATGGATTGATTTTGTAGTTTTGACATGTCTATGCTTAGGGGAAAATATTACATTTTAATTTTCTTCTTATATTTTAGTTACATAACAAGTGATAAAGTATCTATAAATCTTAGCCCTGAAATTCTCTACAACACACACCTTTGGATCACTTTCCTGGAGGAGCTTAAGTAGAAACTTATGGTCAGGTTTGGAGGTTGCAGAGTATCATCTTTCAATGTCTAATCATGAATCATTGACTATATTTTTAAGTGACTAAAGACTACCAGGGAGGTAATTCTGTTTTGAAAGATCTTCTTTTAAAAACAAAATTGACAAAATTATCTTTATTAAAATCATATAGTGGAGATATGCAATCAAAATAGCAAATCATCAAATAAAACTAGCCAATGTAGCAAGTGAATAATCTATAATGAGACACTTAAAAGAATAGGTTTAGGATACTTTTAAAAGTATAACACATTTCCAATTGAGTCAGTATAGCCCCTTGAGTTTTTTTCTCCTATTCTAGAGGCTAATAAACAAAGTGTTTTAGAAATGCAGTATATAACTAAAATATTTACAAATATAAAGTATGGTATATTTAGAATAACCAAAATAATTTTATTTTGATTATCTTTTACTGAATAAAAATAAGGTTGAAATGTTAATCTCCCAGGAAGGGCACTGGACATTATATTCAGTTAATTTTTAATTATTATGGTTTTTTTGAACCTCCATGTTTCTCTTATAAGTTTATCAGTTCCCCCATATATTTAAAAATGAAGTGCATCTTCATAAATCACTAAGTCTTGGCTCCAGAAATATATTTTGTGTATAAAAAAATAAAATTTATGGTTTGCTGAGCTTGCTTTTTTTCTTACCAAAACACATAAATAAGCAAAAAGAAAAGACAAAAACCACAAATGTCAATTCAGGTAAGTTCATTAAATAGAGGGAAATTAATTGAGTTAATTAATGGATACTATGAAATCAACCTATACTGATGCAGCTTTTAATAGTTCATGTAAGTTTCATAGTTTCACCATGAGGTTCATTAAAGTGTTTGTAAGGATGATGCTCTCTCTTTGGAGATCCAGTACTCTTACTCGAAGCATGGCAACTCTGCTAATTAAAACAAAGGTCAGCATAATAGAACTGGAGCAAAGCCTGAACAGGGTTTAGTGAATTTTGTGGTTAGAAACAATTGTGCATTTTGTTAATGAAGCATTAGGTAATTACTGAAAGTGAAATTAACAAGAAAGTAGAATTCAGTATCATTTAATAACCTAAGTAATACATTTAGCTTTAAAACAAAGTAGAAAAACACAGTAGTAGAGAAGCCAGATGTGGTAGCTCATCTTTTTTTTACTTTTCTGTTGAATTTTCCTACTGTTTTAGTTTCATTTGTTGTTCTCACAATCACTGTGACATGGGGGAGGAGATGCCTTGGCTTATATACCACTGCAGACGAAATCACTACGAGGGAGTCAAGGCCTGGAGTTAAAGCATCAAGAGCAAAGCAAGAACAAAGTTGTGTGTCCTTGCTTGGTTGGTTAGTACACAGCTAGCTTTCTCTACTCTAATTCAGTCCAGGGACTAGTGCACGGAATAATTCTGGTCAAAACATTTAGAATCTACTTGCATCAATTAACAGTCAACACGTTTCCTAGCAGATATGCCCACTTATCAAGTTCATCAATATACCTCCTCATTAAACCTCTCTGCCTTTAATCTCAGGTGGTGTCAAGGTAATAGTTGGTGCTAACTAGTATAGATGCAATTGGAAATCATAACCTATTAGAAAAGTACTTGAACTCTGTATTTGAAAGAAATGGGTTGTCTAATTCCTGCCCACAGTGAAGGATAGTAAATAGTTATTGGAATATCAGAAATAGCTCTTATAAATAAAAACTCATAAAACCTATTCAGGCATATTTGTGAAACATATTTAGGTACTTTCGAAGAAAATTAAAGTTTTATATTTCTAAAGTCAACTTTTCAATGTTTTTATTAAAGATTGTTTGATGAGGAAACAAAGTATTGTACTAGAGACAAAAACAAAGAAACCACTGAAAATGACATTGAATGACATTGAATATGACATTGATAGCTTTTTAGAACATCATGAATGTCATTGATTCTTTCAATAAAAATATAAATAACATTTATTGAAGTATTTTTTTCGAGACAGGGTTTCTCTGTATAGCCCTGACTATCCTGGAACTCACATTGTAGAACAGGCTGGCCTCGAACTCAGAAATTCACCTACTTCTGCCTCCCAAGTGCTGGGATTAAAGATGTGAGTCACCACTGCCTGGCTATTGAAGCATTTTTCAATTTCTTATCTTGTGTTGTTTTCAGCCATAAATGATTAATTGATTTAACTGTGTACAGGCTGTTATCTTTATAAAATATATCTCTACTTAAACACTTATACCTTTACCTAAGTATGTGCATAGTGAATAGGAGGTTTTTTTTTTTATCATGACAAAACATATTATAAAGCTTTGAATAAATATGCTTTTTATGACATGTACTAGCTTTTATTTGAGAGGAATTTTAATTAAAGTATGGGTAGCAAACAGGGGGAAGTTTAGCATCATGAGGAGATATGCTAGCCAAAAAAATGGAAAAATCATTTAAAATTATATAAACCTTAAGTATCCTACGTGTATTTTATGGTATTTATTAGGTAAGATATAAGTATTGATTCACTATAACTTGGTGATTGAGTGAAAACAGAGGCCGAAAATGTGTGGGGAGACGCACAGGCTTCGTTTTTTGTAGAGGAGCACCAGTTCTTGCATAGAAAGAATCAGTATATTTGTGCAAGTAGCTACCATCTTTTTTTTTTTTTTGCTATGTGTTATTAGTCATTGTTTTAAATCCTTGAGCTCGACATTTCCTATTTGCAAAATCATCAAAATCATGTATAAAATTAGACTGACAAATAGCAAGTGATACCTTAACTTGAAATCAAACAAATATTTAGAAATAGTAAAACATGTCATAGAAGTGCTTTGAAAATTAAGAAATACCAAAGGCAATTTATTTAGCAGAGCGTCTGCAAGTGATGACTCTAGTAAATATAACAAAGGTTCTAGGACATGATATGGATAACTTATTTTAGTTATCCATGGTGTGGTGAGAGATGTTTTATCAAGTAATAGTTGAATACATTAAAAAATTAAAGCATATGATAGACAGAAGGCTGTAGAAACCATAGTTTGAATGGGAGATAGGATAAATACAGTCTCAGGGTTTGATCTATGTATCTAAAGCAGATGTGGAGCTCAGTATGGCATTGCCTATGGTAGTATATGCCTGTGATCCTATAATTTTGAGGTGAAAGCAGTAAAATCATGACTTTAAGGTCACCCTGAGTCACATGAACTTAGTCATACAAACTCAAACAGAAACAGGAATGTAGTTACTGAAAGGAAAAATGAGATGCAGATTGAAACATTTAAAATCAGATGTCCTTATCATACATGGCCTCTGAAGAGGTAGCAAGAGTAGATACTGCCAAATAATAGTAGGACTAGAAACAATGTATAGGGTCATTCCATTAACAATTCAGTGAATGAGCATAGTAAGCAAGAGGTGGGGCCAGTTAGGAAACAATTGCCCATGTCTAGGCAAGAATGATACTGGCAGCACCAGACAGACGGAGGACTAGCTGAGGAAAGATGAATGAATTCTGGCTACATTTTGAAAGTAATATTGATGAAATTTGATGATTGATTTTATATGGGATTTAAGAAAGAAGTAATAAAATGTGGACGACTTAAGTGTTGGTAATAGCAGAGGTTGTTAACTGTAAGAAAAATCGTATAGGGAAGGAAAATTGGTAGAATGGATCTTAGGAGTTTCGGTTTCAATAAATTGCCACAAACCAAACTGAAAGGTTAGCTTCATTCTAAATGTTAACTGTGAGTCAATAGTTTTAATGTAATCATCATTGTGTTAAATGTCAATGATTTCAGTTAATTTTTTTTTTATGTAGAAATATTCCTGTTCTGATTCTTCATGTAACTTTATAGTGAATCACACTTTCATGAGTTCAGGGTGAGGACGCCATTGCCAAGCCTCTTCAACTGTGCAAAACCCAGTTTTTTGTACTGGTAAGCAGTAATTATACAGTTAAGTTAAAAAAATAAAACGCTATCTTCACTACATTCACTGGTTGTTTTGGTACAAGTTATGGGCCAAATGATATTTGAAAACCTGTTTTTTTAAAGACTAGAAGTATCTTTCACTGTTTAGGAGACCACTTAAAACTTCTTAAATGTCAGATGATTTTATTAGCTTGCATGTAATTAATATTCTGTTGAAGATTTGGAAATATAAATACCATTATTCTTTTGAGAGTGAATTTTAATGATAGGTCAAATATTTTATCTTACATACACAATTAGAGTATGTAGAAAATTTCAAAACACACTTCTAGTATAGCAAAGATACATTTTGTATTTAAGAATACATAATATGGGGGCTGGCAAGATGGCTCAATGGGCAAGACCACTGACTGCTCTCCCAAAGGTCATGAGTTCAAATCCCGGCAACCACATGGTGGCTCACAACCACCTGTAATGAAATCTGAGATTCTCTTCTGGTGCGTCTGAAGTCAGCTACAGTGTACTTATATATAATAATTAATAAATCTTTAAAAAAATACATAATGCATATGACAGTTTTATTCTTTTATTCATTCTACTATCCAGCAATATAGCAATCTCGATTTTGTAGTTTTCTATCTACAACTTCAATCATGTATTCTTTTCTTGTTAGAAAATTTAATTTAAGAAAATCACAATGATTTCCTCTAAAGTAGAGTGATCCTTGGGGCGTGCTTATAAGATACAATCATCTAATGGCTCCTACAATCCTTTCTCCCCCTCTTCTGAAAGATTCCTGAGTTCCACCTAATGTTTGCTGTGGGTCTCTGCTTCTCTCTTCATAAGTTGCTAGATGAAGCCTCTCCAATGACGACTGCATTAGGCATCAATATGACAATAGCAGAATATCATTATGAATCATCTCACTGTCTCTTTTTTTCCAGTTTGATTCAGTACTAGGTCTCTGGGCTATCCAGCCTCTGAGTCCTGTCCCTCTAGGCAGTGTCATGGCTTGGGTCTCAATCGGTACAAGTTATTGGTTGGCTACTCCCACAATTTCTGTACCATCCTTATCCCAGCACACCTTGTAGGTAGAAACATTGTAGGTCAAAAGTTTTGTAGCTGGGTTGGTATCACAATCACTTCACTTGGAGTTTGGCCTGGTTACAGGAGATAGCTGGTTCATGCTCCATATTCCTCACTGCTAAGAGTCTTAGCTAATGTACCCTCATAGATTCCTGGGAGTTTCTTTTGCACTAGGATTTTAGCTAGACCCTGAGATGTCTCCCAATTCCAGGTGTCAGGTGTCTCTTCCAGATCTCTGTCTCTACCTGTCTCTCTGTCTCTGTCTCTCCTCTCTCCTCTTCTCTTCTCTCTCTCTCTCTCTCTCTCTCTCTCTCTCTCTCTCTCTCTCTCTCTCCACCCCCACCTGGCTGACATCACATAAAAGAAATATAATAAGAGAATTAACTTATCTGGGCTCATACTGGCCCATAGAGACTGAAACAACAGCTAGGGATCTTGCATAGGTCTAGCCTAGGTTTCCTGAATATATGTTACAGTTGTCTAGCTTAGTCTTAACAGTAAGAGCAGGAGATGCCTCTGACTATTTTGCCTGCACTGGGGAACCTTTCCCTCATACTAAGCTGCCTTGTCTAGCCTTTATATGAGGGGATGTGTCTAGTCTTACTGAATTGAATGTGCTATGTTGAGCTGATATCCACAGGAGAACTTCCCATTTCTGAAGAGAAATGGAAGAATGGGTTGGTAGGAGGTGGAGTTGGAGAAATTGGGAAGAGAGGAGAGAGAGGAAACTGTGGTCATGATGCAATATATGAGAGAAGAATAAATAAATAAATTGTAAAAAATAAGTCATCTTGTCCAGAATAGAATTATAGCCCAGCACTGCCAATAATAAGCTGTGTAGTATTGCAACGAACAGTTCTTCCTGGATTAGTCCTCACCATAGGGATATGATAAACCTCAGAGGATTTTTCTGAAAATTTATTTGATATATATATATATATATATATATATATATGTGTGTGTGTATGTGTATCTATATATCATATATATGTATATATATATATACATATATATGTCTCTGAGGGTAGGATGTACTCAAAAGAATGTTTATGCTTTATCTTTCTACTTGTATTATAATATTATTAACTTTGAAGAACTTGTTCTACCTATAGTGTTTTAATAGGGACAATTAATTTAGTGCACAATCTCATATTTAAAAATCACAAGATTAAGTATGAAAATGTCTTTTAAAAAGCTAAAACAAAACATAATTATTCTGTAAGAGAAATAGAATTTTAAGAGCTTAGTATCAAGTAAACTACAACAAACCTAATTTTAGGCTGAGACAGCAGCATTAAGAATCCATAACCAACCTGGGTTACACTGAGAGCCACTGTATCAAAATAAAACAAATAAAACACAAACATATTTCTTTTCTAGATTCCTTAAGTAGTTGAAATTTAACATCTAAAAAGTCTTCTTATTATTGTGATACTGTTTAACTGGGGAAAAGTTGCATGGTTTTATGAAGTGACCATAGATTTCCAAACTCTGGTTTTAGAGAAGTCATCAGACAGAACATACGTATTTCTTACTAAGTCTCCTATCTGACTTAGCAACAGTTTTTTTTTATTGTACTCAATTAAATTTGGTATAGTATTTCCCAATAACAACAATACAAAAGCAAATTTCAAAAGAACAAATATATATTCATTCTGGTTGAAAAGGACAGAAGGCCCCTGTGACATTTCAGACCAAAAGGCAGCACAAAGTACAGTGATATTTGTTGAAAGTAGATGAATCATATTTAGAAACAATTGAAAAGGATTGGATTTAGTTGTTATTTTCCTTTTAGGTTAATGGAAATGAGGAAGGTAATATGATTCAGCAAATTGATAAAGGAGATTACTCATCACAAGTGCACTTTAAAAATAGGTGAACATTATATATCAATATTTTATACAAAGTTTCTATAAATATGCTTATTATTTTCCTGGGGGGACTATAATAGCTTTTCTGGATGATAAGGAGTGCCTGAAGTAAAATGTTATGACCTACTTATAAACTCCTAAAAGAAGGGTTTAGAATGGAAAGATGATAGGACATTTAATATCAGCACTTAAATAGGAACTTCTGAGTCCCATATTTGTTTGAAAATAGCAACAGCAGTTAGGGTGTCTCCCAGAGGTGCATTTTCTTTAGCTACATCTCAAAGTACAGTTCATTCCAACAATGTGCTGTATATCTGCTCAATGTCAGTCAGTACTAAATACTGTTCTCCATTATCCTCCTATTTCTGTTTGAGAACTTTTAAGAACCTCCACACAATAAAGTGTCCATAGAAATTGTATTTAGGATTAAGTTTTCCATTGATTAAAGTTGTAAGGCAATACATTTCCTTCTATTGTGTTGAGAAATTCTAGAATTTAATGACTAAAGACAACTGAATAATTCTATTTAGAGAGAGTATTATCTGCCTTATCTAAGCATAAAACTATACTTATCATTAATTAGAATAAGCAAATACATTATTATGAGAGCATATAAGTTACTTTGTGTTTTTATATGAATTATTTTAATTCTGAGCAAAACCAAGAGTTGTGATTTCTTTATGATTTTCAGTGTTTATCAACTAGAAATGGAGAAAATCATTTTGTTTATATTGAAACAGTTGGTAAATGGTGAGCACAAGACTTGGCTGTTCTGAAACTATTTGTACATCCAGCCCTCTGTTCTTTAGAACAGCAGGAGTGTTTTATGACACAATGCAACTTTTTCAATGGTTGAATTCTGAAACTAATCACTTTAAGTACTAAAATCAGCAAATTTGTAAAGTAAGCTCGTTTTTTAAAAAAAACTTATCAGGGAGAGAATATTTAATTACTTAAATGTTTCAGTTAAGTGAATAAGACTCTCAGTGTAAATTTCAGTGAGTTTACAATCAGTGATGCAGAATGACAGTTCATATCTGCAACGATATCCAGAGGAACCAATGCTTCTCGATTGAACCCTGAGCTCAGTAAGAGACTAGGGAGAGCTAACAGCCACCTCTCCATCAAATCTACATGTCTCAGTCCAGAGCCAAGACAACATAGGCCTGGAAGATATTATGACAAAGCAGCATAGAAACCCAGAAACATGTCATTTGAGCAGGGACTACAAGCCAAATTTTTTCCATTAATTAATTTGTTTATTCACTTCATATCCCAATCACAGTTCTCCTCTCTTCACAGCCTCCTCCCCTTCCCTTCTCCTATGAGAAGGAAGGGAAAGGTTGCTTCCTGCTACCAACTCACCCTGGCTTCTCAAGTCACCGCCTTATTAGTCATATTCTTTCCTACTGAAGTCAGACAAGGCAGCCCAGTGTGAGGAACAGTATCCACAGGCAGACAACAGAGTCAGAGGAAGTCCTGCTTCCACATGTTAGGGGACCCACATGAAGACAAAGCTGCACATCTGCCACATATATGCTGTTTGATTGGTGGTTCAGGCTCTATGAGCCCCCAAAGGCCCGTGTTACTTGACTCTGTTGGTCTTCTTATAGAGTCCACGTCTCCTCCTGGTTTTCTCAATCCTTTCTGCCCTCCCCCCACACACACTCGATTCTTTCAGAGACTTCCCCAGCATGAATTAATGGTTTGCTGTGAATCTGTGTATCCCTTTCAGTTGGCTTCTGGGAGGAGCCTCTCAGCTGAGTTATGCTAGGCTCCTGTTTGCAAACATAACAGAGTATCATGAACAGTCTTAGGGATTGGTTCTTGTCCATGGGATGGGTCTCAAGTGGGGCCAGTTCATTAGCTGGCTATTCCCACAGTCTCTATTCCATCCTTGTCTTTGCACTTCTGATAGGCAGGACAAATTTTTGGTGGAAGCATTTGTGGGTGGGTTGGTCTACTTATCTGTCCACTGGGCGTCCTGCCTGCATGCCAGCTTTTTAATAGTCTTTATCTACTGTGTAAAGGAGCATCTTCTCATGACAAGTGAGAGCTGCACAAACGAAATATTTAAATATAGGTAAAATGATGCTGGCTGAGGAAAAGAGCGGCAGTCAGTTCTCCTCTTGGATCCATGACCTCACCAGCCACAAGCACTTGGCTAGATTTGCAGTAGGAGCATGTGTTCCTTCCTATAGAACATGACTAATCTCACTAAGCACCTTGGCCTTGAAGAATTTCAAGTGAGCAAAAAAAGGAAAAAGAAAAAAAAAAAACTAACAAGAAACCTTCATAGAATACTTTTTCATATGGTGCTCTTCTGCCATATAACATATATAGTCAGATGGTCACAATAATGATGATAATTAAAGCATTTGTAAAACTCACATTCTGTATAACTGAAGAACATGAGCTTTACAGTTAACTGAGGCAAAGCAAAGAAATGTGGCGCAATTTCTTCACCTGTGTGTGTCTGGTAAAACTTTGTATACAAAGATTTAATCATAGCTTTATGTGTTCTGAATATAGGCCACACTAAGAGAACTTACTCAGATTACTTTCTCCCTCTACGATCTTACCATAGGAGAAAGAGTTTTTCAGAAGGGTGTATTAAATATAATACATTTTCAAGAAAACACTTGACTATAAATATGTAAAGAGTTATTATAGTTCAGACATTTCCTTTTCCCATACTAAGGTGTGTAATATACTTCTCAGGTACAAAATACATAAAATGAAGAGCTCAGTAAAAGTAAGTTTTGTCCTCATTATGTGATATGTGGAACACATGGCCTGGGATATTATGAATGCCTGCATGCTGGTGTTTTAAGAAGCAACATTTGTGTCTGACTTAAGGCTCCCTTAACTTTTATAAGATGTCATTTGTGTTACTGTTTTGTGATTGACCATTTGATATATTTGTCAAGTTTTTATCTAATTTACTGGTCAAAGGTCTTTGACATAAGTGACATCCTAACTATTACTGGTACCTATTAAAACCAATGTAAGACAATGAAATTGAAATACCTATATTCAGTTAAACTCAGGCACTTACCTCCAGTCATAACCTGTTTTTCAACATAACCCACGATTGTTAAAATGATAACCTACTTCATAAAAGTGGGAAAATTAACGTGAACTACTTGTCTTTTCGTTGTTTAATAAAAGTAGCAACAGCTAACATTTATATACCCAAAAGATGCTCCAACATGTAACAAGGACACGTGTTCCACTATGTTTATAGCAGCCTTATAATAGTCAGAAGCTGGAAAGAACCCAGATGTCCTTCAACAGAGGAATGGATACCGAAAATGTGCTATATTTACACAATGGAGTACTGCTCAGCTACTAAAAACAATGAATTCAGAAATTCTTAGGCAAATGGATGGAACTATTAAATATCATCCTGAGTGAGGTAACCCAATCACAAAACACACATGATATGCACTCACTGATAAGTGGATATTAGCCCAAAAGCTCAGAATACCCAAGATACAATTCACAGACCACATGAAGCTCAAGAAGAAGGAAGACTAAAATGTGGGTGCTTCAGTCCTTCTCAGAAGGGGTAACAAGATACTCATCGGAGCAAATACAGAGACAAAATGTGGAGCAGAGACTGAAGGAAAGGCCATCTAGATACTGTCTCACCTGGGGACCCGTTCCATATACAGTAACAAAACACAGACACTATAGTGGATGCCAAGAAGTGCATGTTGACAGGAGCCTGATATATGTTTCCTGAGAGGCTCTTCCAGAGCCTGAAATCAGAGGTGGATGCTCACAGCCAACCATTGAACTGATCACAGGGTCCCCAATTAGAGTTATAGAGAGGACTGAAGGAGCTAAAGGGGTTTGCAACCCCATAGGAAGAACAACAATAGCAAATGACCAGAGCTCCCAGGGTCTAAACCACCAACCAAGGGGTACACAGGTAGCAGAGAACAGCCTTGTCGGGCATCAAAGGGAGAAGAGGCTCTTGGCCTCTTGAAGGCTCAGTGTCTTAGTGTAGGGGAATTGGAGGGCAAGAAGGCAGGAGTGGGTGGATGTGTGGGGGTACACCCTCATAGAAGCAGGAGGAGGGGAGTAAGTTAGGGGGTTTCTGGGGAACAGAAATCAGGAAAGGGGATAACATTTGAAATGCAAATGAATAAAATATCCAATTTAAAAAATTTATAAACTAGTTGTATTGAAAACTAGCCATGTACACTCAGTGGGACATGGGCACATGGTAATTCATTTGGCAGTATGTGCTCTATGCTTTATGTAGAAAGAGTTGTTCTCACTGCCTTGTCACTAAAGGCAAATCATATAGATACATATATAAATATGTATCTACTTATATAATTTAGGAAAAACAATCATTCTAGAATCATTCTGAGCCTATGGAATGAAGCAAGTGCAAGCAGGTGAAGAAGCGTGAGTCTTCCCTCTTCCAATGCTCTTATGTAGGCCTCCAGAAGAGGGTGTGGCACAGATTAAAAGCCTGTACCACTTCTGGGCAGTGGTAGTGTACATCTTTAATCCCAGCACTTGAGAGGCAGAGGCAAGCAGATTTCTGAGTTTGAGGCCAGCCTGGTCTACAGAGTGAGTTCCAGAACAGCCAGGACTACACAGAGAAAGCCTGTCTCAAAAATCAAACAAACAAAAAAAGAAAACATGTGAACTAAGAAACATACTGACTTAGCCCAAGTGTCTAAAGAGGCCAGTGTTATCAGAGCTTTTTATTGTCATACACTGCATAAGTGGACAAGATCTTCAGATATTTCTTAATTGACTACTTGTATTAATATACGAAGTTAATGGAAGGTTTTTTGAAGTCACTTGTAAACTTGTGGCCAGGAACCAGAACAAGAAGAATGTTTAGGGGCATCTCATTTATACACTGCTTATATTTTGCGAAGTTGAGAATCAGTGACCTCTCCTATATTGTAAAAGTTTAAAATTCATCTCCATGCTACAAAGCATGCCTGAGAAGCAACATCATAGACTTTTATTCACTTAGATGAAATATAATCAAAGCAAAGGCTAATTAAAAATTCATGTATATCATTTGACTCAATCTTAATTATTGCTGAAATGCAGAAGTCCGAGCTTATTTTAACACATACCAGAAAATAGTCTTATTTAAAAGGATCAGACCCTTAGGACGAACAACAATATGAACTAACTAGTACCCTCAGAGCTCCCAGGGACCCAACCACCAAGCAAGGACTATACAGGGTGGGACTGAATGTTCTGGCAGCATGTGTATAGTAGAGGATTGCAAATTCAATCATCAATAGGAGGAAAGGACCTCGGCCTTGTGAAGGTTCTGTGCCCCAGTGTAGGGGAATGTCAGGGCCAATAAGTGGGAGAGGGTGGGGTGGCGGGCATGGGGAGGGGGGAGGCAACAGGGGTTTGTTCTTGTTGTTTTTGTTTGCTTATTTGTTTGTTTTTTGGAGGGGAAACTGGGAAAGGAGAAATTTACATGTAAATAAAGAAAATATCTAATAAAAAATAAAAGGATCAGAAATATCTATACATAATCACTTTGTATATTATATGTATCATTTTCTATGTATTTTAGTCTATTTACTTCTACAATTATGTCTTTGATGTCTAGATCCATTATTCTGTACTGACACTAATTTTTTAGGAGTAGATGACATCAAAGAGTCTCAAAATCATTAGCCAGTTTCATCAGGGTGTTTCAATCCTATACAGCTGTAGAAATTATGGGTAGACAAGATAAGGTTTTAATAGAGGAGTTACACAGGAGATAATGTCAACTGATTCAGCTTGTCAGAAATGTTAAGTGGCCTTCACACATCCCCCTGGCTGTAAAATGTCATTTCACACCCCTGCCAATCCATTTAGTAGTCAGTCAAGCAATGTGTGGCACTTTTATCCCATTTACAGAGACCTGCAATAAAAAGTTAAACAGAAACTGAAGGTTAAATCAATATTTTTCCTTGTTGATATCTTTTATCTTCTTTTGGAAATTACAGAATTTTTCATGTTCTAAGAGCCTTACAGATGAGACAAGGACACTTTTTAAGTACACATTGTAACACACTAGAATATGAGTAAATTAAACAGTACTTCATTTTATTACTGAGCACAGCCCTCAGACTGACTCCTTGGAGAGGAATTTTTTAAAGCCATGGTACTACACCATCTCTGGGACAATCTGTGTACTATATAATATTTAGATAGTGTCCCTAATACCACAGGGTTTTTTCATCTCAGGGTAAAATGTTTTAATTCTTCAAGTAAATTGTTATATCATCCAAAGTCTGCCCTTGTTAAACTTTGCCTGCTGCCTTCAGATCTCTAACCCTTACTGATCTCTGGTGTATGCCTCTCTAGTCACTCCTAGTAAGTTTTCACTTTCTGAGCTCTAGACATGAAGAAAGGGTGCACGGTTTATTCTATTTTATTTACTTTATTTTTTATTGATATAAAATAAATAATCCCTTCTCTTCTTTGAAATCACTTACTTTTTCTCTCCTTTGAAATTTTTAATTAAATTTATTATTTTGACAATTTCAGCCCTATATATCATATATACATATGATCACACTTACCCTCCCACCTCTTCTTGCCCCTTTTTTATCTCCTGCCAATTCTCCTGTCTCCATACAGGTTTCCATCTCACTTTCTTATCTGTATAATTCATTTTTGTTTTTATTTTGAGACATATTGAGTTTAATGAGGAACTGCTTCATGAACCTGGGTGTAATATTATGCTCTATAGCTTAGGAGACTCACTATGCTGAAGCAGATGATTCCTTGTCCCCAGCATCCATCCACTGTCCTTAGTTCTCCAGAGAGTCCCTCCACATCCAGGATTCAAAGTTTGCATGAATACTTTATACAGGTCCAATACAGCAACCATAATGGCTTTAACTTCAGCATCATAACGGTCATGTTTTTTCTGGAATATAGAATTCTTTAGCTTTCCTCCCTATTATCTGGTTCCTAATATTCTTGCCTCATTATTTTGTACAATAGCCACAAACCTTGGAGGGGTTAATATAACTTTCCCTGATAGGAAGTAGTACTTAACAGTCACCTGTTTTCAGTACCTCGGGAAGCCATGGGATTCTTTACTACCTACTACTCACTGCAGGAGTCTCTTTAATCAAGACTGAAAACAGTACTTGTGTACAGATGTAAATATAAATATTCAGAAGCTCTTTTGACAATATGTCCATTTGACAAACCAACAACAGCAAATTCCTTACACTCCATGGCCTTTTGGTAGTGTTTGCATACAGTACAAATCATGATTTACCTACTATAACTAGTAATCAATGGTTAGTCCCATAACAGTCATGCCAATGTTGCTCCAGTGCCACACCTTGCCAGGCAGGCTGGCAAGGTAACATACAAGATCCACACTGAGTAAGGCTGCAGCTACTTTTCTACCCTGCTGCCTCAATAAGTCATCTGCCAGTTTAAAAACTATCTATCAAGAATGAAGTCTCCAGCTTAGATCTAGCTTGTTTTCTCTAAGTCCCACAACCAAAATGTGTGCTGTCTTCAACAACAAGCCCTCACCATCGAGTTCTAGTGGGCAACCATCTTCTTGTTGTGAATGAATCCTGAAAGATGATAAACCTATATGTCTAGTGGATGTCTGATATGTTGAAAATGGACTGAATGTTGTTAACATAAGTAATGGGACATTTAAAATATTGAATCAGAATAACGAAGTGTTTGCCTTAGACTTCTGAGATAAATTCCTTCCTTACATATTCATTGTGTTTACAATAAAAGCAGTCTCTTATTCATCTTACAGGTGCCTTCTTTCCCAATTCAGTCTATGTACATCTCTAGCAAAGAAGCCTGACATGACTTCCTTTGCAGAGGAAGTATACAAATAATCTGCTTTCCCATCACACCTTGCTATTATAGAATTAATTCTAGTTTCAATTTGAAGTCAAAGGTTAATATTGTTCTACTATTGTCTACTTTTTTGTATACCACTTGCTACATAACAAAAGTTTGTGCTTTTCTTTTCTTCCCTTCTACTGACAAACGTTAATATAATAGTAATATAGTAGCATTTTATCAAGTGTATTTGAATGGTTCAATGTTTATAGATTTCTATTCTCTCATTCCCTCTCTGTCTCTGTGTCTCTGTCTCTCTCTCTCTATGCATATATATATATGTATATATATATATATATATACACATATATATATATATGTTATCACATGTCTGTACATACACTATAAGGCATACTCCAAGGTATGACTTAGATACATAAATTCCTGCCCTTATACCAAGTCCTTCCACATATACATGTAAACAAAATTGTGATGATAAAACATACATTTTATGATGTGTTGACTTGGAATATCAGTGCTTGTTGTCCATTCTTAATAAATAATTTCATTCCTTTTTCTATTTCCTTGCCACATACTCTCTCATGGTGTGAGTTTTACACATCAAGTCAATACCCTATTGCTAAACTTTTAGACTTGATATCTATTTTAAAATTTTTATATGCCAAAACATTGTTGATATTATAATGGTTCCAAGGAGAAAAGAGAAATGAGGAGAATGATGACATACCAAGTAATTATCATCTACTGAGCGTTGGTTTGAAAGAGAACATGTTAAGATACTCATCAACTATTGTGTTTATTTGTTGCAGTATATTCAGATAGCTATTCCAATTCCAACACTAGAGAAAGGTTCATAGCACAAATACTGATGTTATGATAGCACAGCAACTGCTGGATTAACAATTTCAACCCTAAATCTGATTGCCAAAAGACATTAAATATTAGACCTTAGGCATAATTGGTGTTAAATGTTCTATGATGATTTCATAATAATGAGTGGTCTATGCATCTCTCTGAAGTCACAATTACAATAATCAAAACTACCATTTTTGCCGTGAAAACATATATTTATTTTAGTAAATGTCCATATGTTTAAGCAAAAGTCAAATTTGAAATACTTTTTCAGTTATCTAACCACACACTTTGCAATTTTTATTTGTATAATTTTTTAATATAATTAAGGTAATCAGATCTTCCATTTATAGGACATACAACATGTACCTATTATGTTTTAAATATTTACTTATCCTTAAATCCTTTCTTGTTTTGTTTATTAACACTTATGTGTATACTTTTAATGTTGCAGTCATGTTAACCCTTTTATATGCCAAGTTGACTCAATCACAGGTTCCACCATCTGAAACTTGACTTCTGAAAACATTTTAATAATGGATAAATGTTAACTAATTCTTGAAGAAATGTGCTTGCAAATATAAACATAGTTGGTTATATAAGTGAATGTAAATGAAATCTATTTTAGATATGCCTTACTGCATAAAGCTGTCTTAGAGATAGAAATAGCAAAAGGTTTTGGAAATAGAATGAATGTACACATGAAAGGAATTTGGAACAAAATGAATAGAAAGTTATACAGAACTAGACTTTATAAAAATATGCAGTTTTATTATAAATTTTAAAATATGTTAATCATTCTGAAGAAAAATTAAAGAAAGTGTATATACATAAACAATCATGGTAAAGGTTTAGAAAAATTGATGGAGACAAATTACTTATGAATAGGGAGCATGGAGATTCAAGGCATGATGTTTGGGTTTTTTACTTTACTTTTTATTACTTACAAAGCTGGATATATTTAAAAATTGAGTATCAAACAAAAATATTAATTTTAAACCATTAAATTTTAAACATTAAGAAATTATCATTTAGAAAAATGTGATAATTAAATAGGTTAGATTTAGTAATTTTTCCTTGAATTTTTGAAGGTTGTTACATATGCCCTGCAGTGATATTTGTCCTCAGCTCAATATGAAAATTACTTAAATAACCAAGTATTTGAATTTGAGTATTCACTCAAGACCCAAGTAATGTTAATACTGTAATCAGCTTAGATTAGTTTTATCTAATCGAAATTGATTCCCACCTCCCACTATCTTTCTCATTTCTAGTCAGAGATCTGGCTCACGGAAGCAGAAAAAAAAAAATCACTTAATTGTGTGTTTACTAATCTAAAGCTTCCTTTTTGTTTTCTGAATTCCATGATCAGTAGTCACTTCATCTGAGTTGATCTTAGGGTCTTATTAAAGTCACTCTCTAAAGTGCAAATTTTAGTTATTCCTTTAATGGCTTCAGAGACAAATTTCTACCAAGTAGCTAGTTATGAAACTCTAAAAGAGGTTGGTGGTTGCTTTATCAGGAACCATTTCTCACTTCTCTACTCTTCAGAATCTATGGTATAGACTGTGTCTTGGTGAGATGCTACTGGCTGGTGGTAAGCCTGTCTCGGCTGTAGTCCCTGACGCGTGGAGGTATTAAGAGGGAGGCTTTTATTTTAACTCGGCCTTGCTGCGTTATCCACACTGCACTTTGGGGGATTTGGGAACAAAATCACATTTACTTTATCATCATCCTGTCTATTCTAGTTTTTCTTGTTGCCACTCTCTGTCCTGGGACTCATTACCAGTGGTTTACAAGGATCACAGAAGCATCTACTTATACTATTTATCTTCTTTATTTTCATCATAATTTGAGTTTCTCACTGTATATATTCACAAGCACAGATATTGTTGTAATTTTGATAATATTATTTTTAAAATATCTAAAAGCCTAATTTCAATTTGAGTCATATAATTTATATGGGCTAACAGTAACAGATAGGAATTGTGTAATACATTTAATCTATTGGTATAACTAGGCTATATAATCACAGACATGCACAGACATGCACATACATGTATCTAACAACAATTAATAAAAGAAGAGACCAGGCCATAAACTTGAAAGAGAGCAAGAAGTGGTTTGGAGGGAGGAAGTGGAAGGGGGAAATGATTTAATTATATTATAATCTCCAGAAACAAAAATGTTTTTTACTTAATTGTTTTATTATTTACATTCAAATGTTGTCCCCTTTTCTGGTTCCCCCTCCAAGAGTTCTTCACCCCATTGCTCCTCCCCTTTGCCTCTGAGAGGGGGCTCTCTCTCCCCCGAACACTCCAACCCCCCCTCATCTGCCCACCCACACCTCAACCCCTACACTCCCCTTCCCTGAGGCATAAAGTCTCTGAGAGGATTAGGCTAATTCTCTCTCACTGAGTCCAAACAAGGCAGTCCTTTGTTACATATGTGCCTGGGGTTGGTGGGGGCCTGGGGGGAGTAAGGACCAGTCCATGTATGCTTTTTTGTTTGTTGGCTTAGTCTCTGGGAGCTCCCAGGAACTGGGTTAGTTGATACTGCTGGTCTTCCTATGGGATTGTAATCCCCTTCAGCTCCTTCTTTCATTCCCCTAACTCTTCTATAGGGGGGTCCCTCCAGACCTTAGTAAGCTGGTTGTCTGTAAGTATCTGCGTCTGTCTCAGTCAACTGCTGGTAGAGCCTCTCAGAGGACAGTCATGCTAGGTTCATGTCTGCAATCATAATATGACATCAGTAATAATGTCAGAGTTTGGTGTCCACCTGTAGGATGGATCACAAGTTGGACTGGTCACTCAGGGCCTTTCCTTAAATCTCTGCTCCATTTTTGTGCCTGCATTTCCTTTAGACAGGAACAATTCTGGATCAATATTTTTTAAAGTATGTTGCTGACCATTTCCCTCTACTTGGAGCCCTGCCTATCTAGTGGAGGTGGTCTCTTCAGCTTCCATCTCCCCACTGCTGGGCGTTTTGGCTAAAGGTAGCACAGAAGATATCGACACATTGGTCAAAGAAAATACAAAGTACAAAAGAAATAGTGTTTTTTGTTTTTGTTTTTGTTTTTGTTTTTTTGTTTTTGTTTCTTTTAAATAGACCTAAAAGAATTTATATTTGCCTTACTGGCTCTAACTTCTATAGCAAAAGCATATAGCATAGACAGTTATTTTGGACCCAAGTCCTCTAATAAAGCACTCAAAAAGGAGTAGTTCAAGAGAGACTATCATATAACCAATGAATATGTTCAAACCAGACTCATGAACAATATCTCACATCACTTAAATAAATTGTTCCAGAGGTCAATTAACTGAATAGCAGGAAGTAGAAGCTTTATTTTTATGACACATCTCCCACTTCATGAATCTCCCAGTACTCCTGGTGTTAAATAGTTTCAAAAAGAATCAGTTCATTCGAAACACTTGCAGTTTCATTTGCTTTTGGTGTGGTTCAAGGAAGGGACAATGTGGACATTCCTTTCTGGTTGTGCATATACCCATCATTGGAAAAGTCTAGGTAAGGCTTGAGGATATAGTTTTGAAGTGTGATTTTGACAAGGACAGCACATAGATCTACAACTTTCATCAGATTTCTCTAATGCTTTCAACTAGGGCCAGACAGTATTTTTCTATACTTGACCAAAAATGTATTTCTAAATTTAATTGAATTTACCTTACACTGAGATTATTTAATCCAAGTATTAAGATTTTAATTGTTAATGACCTCACTTTTTATTTTGAGCCAACCTGAGCTCTGTGTGTTCTTCTCTTTCCGTAAAGAGTTAGCTGAGGAATGGGGAACGTTTTCAGCGGCCTTTTTAGCTACTCTTTCACTGGACACTCATGGAAGATGGTGTCTTCCCCTCCTTCTCTCTTAGACACTGTCTCTAATAGAAACTGTACCTCTTCAGAGGATCTGACTTCTCTTAAAGGCACCAACAGAAAAACCTATCTTCTGGTGGGTGACTCTGCCACAGCAGTATGGAACAGCAACTCCCCTAATGGTACTCCTGCCTGCAACAGGGAGTGGTGACTTCCTGAGAGGACTAATTGTATAAGGCTTCATTGGTTCCAGTTTAGATTTGTCTCTAGTCATGAATAACAGTATAATGTTTGCTGCTTTAATCTCCTTTTCCAAGTGCTTCTGGATTACAATGCTCTTTCTTCCCTCATATTTTGGCAAGAGAGACTCCTTCCCTTTCACATCTTATCCCAATTATTAACTCCTACAAATGATCCCTCTTTTCCACACCCTACCATACATGGAACCCTTTGAATGTTGTGTTACATAGATGTTGACTGCGTTCTCCAGTTTGATTGTAGCTCCTCGGTGACTAAAACCTTATCTGCCTTGATTATCACTGTTATCCTCAGCAGTTGGAAAGAGACATATTAAACCTAGAATATATATTTCCTTTGTGAGTGGAAAAAAAATGACTAAAGACAATCTGGTAATAGCCTTCAAAAAAAAAACAACCTCATATTTATTACTATAGGTTTATCATAACTACTATGAATTTAGAAATATAATTTTAGAAAGATTGACTAACTTGTATAATGTAAATTATTTCAGAAATCATAATAGCATAACTTATTAAAATTCATAAGTTGAAGGTACTGTGTTGTAAAAGTAACATTTTGATTTTACTAATGATATTTACAAGGCCATATAGCAAACATTTCCCACATTTGTTTGCATATGTATTATCTTAGCTACCCAGGTCTGCAATTATGACTAGGATTACTGGTGTTAGAAATCTGGATGAAGTGAATTTGAAATCAGGAAATTGGGTTTTAACTATATAGTATATAGTTAAGTCTAAATCTGTTCACTTGTTAGCGTTTAAGATGTTAGATATGAACTGACGAGGGGCAAGATTCTGTTGGTTCCTCTGGTCTGAGGTGTGTGAGATGATTCCAGAAAAGACTACAGGCAGGAGTGGGTAGGGTGATGGGCAGGAGGAGAGAGGAGAGAACAGGGGTTTGATTTTGTTTGTGTTTTTGTTTTTATTTTTATTTTATTTTCTCTTTTTTTCAGTGGGGAAACTGGGAAAGGAGATATTGTATGACATGTAAATAAAGAAAATATCTAATAAAAATAATAGAAAGAAAGAAAGAAAGAAAGAAAGAAAGAAAGAAAGAAAGAAAGAAAG
>JADRCD010170767.1:2269-14630 GCA_019843815.1 Montemys delectorum
GGGGCTGCAGACTGCATGAATCTAAGTCCTAGTCCATCTAAGTTCTAGTTCCAGTCTAAGTGCCCCTGCACAAAGTGAAAACCAGGCTTATATAGTAAACAGAAAACAGGGCGAGTAACAAAAGTCACTTAGGCAGGTGACAGTCACATCAAGGTCAGTAGGATCGGGTATCCAGGTGTGAAGCGGGTGGAAGAGCAGTAGTGCCCTCCCCACTGGTGCTATTTTGGTTTTTCCATGCTAATTCTCTGGGTTTGCTGGAGGCAAGGACCAGGAAGTTCCAATTAACAGTTCCTGAAAATGCCCTTAAGTGAGAGAAGCCCTTCGATTACTCTCTGGTATGTAAAACAGTTCTGTCTTCTGTGGGACTGCCCTGAGAATTCTAACTATGTGCCTGACCGCTGTTGCTAACTCTGAGGACATCCTATCTGATAAAGCAGCTTCCTTGTGAGAAATTCCAAGCTAAGGACAGCTAGGTAATAAATTAGGATATATTGGAACACTGTACTGGCCAAGAAACAATGCCCCCTTTTAGCCATTTATGAATCATTTCTTGGGATACCTTTATGCCTGAATAAGAGGGCATGTTGACAATTGAAAAGACTAATCTGGAACACGTCTGAGTTAGGAGATGCCAACGACTGACTGAATACCCAAGAGGCATAAACTCCCTTTGAAGTCATAACGCCTCTTGTCCTTAATCAGGTTTCTACCCCTGATATTGCAGACTTTACTGGAGTAGATGAGTGGGCATGGCAGAGCTCACCTTTCTGCTGAAAGGCAAGTCATGGCAACTCTTATAAAGGAAAACATTTTAGCATCCTGGGGTACAGTTTCAAAAGTTTAGTCCATTGTCATCATGGCAAGAATTAAGGCAGCATGCAGGCAGACTTGGTTCTGGAGAAGAAGCCAAAAGTTCTACATCTTGGTCCTTAGGCAGCAGGAGAGTGGATTCTATACTGGGTAGAGCTCAAGCATAGGAGACCTCAAAGCTTTCCCCTGACAGTGACATACTTCCTTCAACAAGGCCACATACACTCCAACTAGACAACACCTCCTAGTAGCGGCATTTGCTATGGGCCAAGCATTCAAATACATGAGTCTATGAGAGTCATTTCTATTCAAACCACAACAGTGATGGTGGTGGTGATGGTGCTGCTGCTGCTGCTGGTGGTGGTGGTAGAGAGCAAAAGAAGAACTAAGGAACCAAGGAACCAAGAGGCCAGGAACGAGTAAGGAAACCAAGAAACCAAGAGATAGTATAGCCAAAATGGCTGAGTTATATAGGAAGGAGCAGCTGTGGGAAGGGCAGTGAAGCTTAGAGGTGGGGGAGGTTGAGGGTGGGAAAGCAGGGTGAGAAGTAGTGAGAAGAGCCAAGACTCTTTAATAGGGATTCGAGATGCTGAGAGAGACTGGTGGCCAGGGTCAAAGAGGCACCTCAGTTATCCATTTGTCCTGAGTTTGAGACCTAAAAACAGATAAGGAAGACCAGAGGTTTCTTCAAGAACCAATCTGCCACCACAGGAAGAAACAGGAGAATCTAAAACTGTGGAATTGAAACAATAAAGTCAGGACACATAGACCTGGAAAATTCAGGTGATATTCTACCTTGTTGGGGCACCAGTATTAGACATTTATCTTTTAATTCTATTTGGCTTGGATTTTGTTTTGATTGGACCCATGGTACACAAACATGTCCACATTGAGCTTTTATTTTTACACTCTATGTTTTTATTTTTGTAGAATTACCCAGTCTAATGGTTCCAAAATATATCTTGAGGCTTGCGTACTGATTGATTTGGCAGAATCTGAAGCCTATTTTACAAAGCTTCAATTTTCAAGCTGATTTGTGTCCATGAACGTAACTGAGATTTTTAGTAGGATGGCAGAATCTTATATGCCAGCCCCCCTTTGGGCCCACAGCTCTCTAGAATTTAACCTTTCATAAACTCTAACAATGATGGTGTTTTCTGTGCCTTGTTGCCTTAGTGGGGAAAGCAACTCTTTCAGTTCTTGGAAATAAATCAATGGTCACTGAATATCCACTAAGCAAATGCCAGGCCCTGCTTATTAAGCAAATTGTCCCTGCACCCAATTGAAAGAGTAAGAATGAAAGTGGGAAGATAACTCTAGTTCTCCTCTTCGTAATTATTCCCACTCCTCCCTCTTTCTCTGTCTCTCCCTCTCTATCTGTCTCTGTGTTTATATCACTGCCTGTCTCTGTCTCTCTCTGTCTCTGCCTGTCTTTGTCTTTCTTTGTCTCTCAGTTTCTCTCTCTGTCTCTCTGTCTCTGTCTCTGTCTCTGTCTCTGTCTCTCTCTCTCTCTCTCTCTCTCTCTCTCTCTGTGTGTGTGTGTGTGTGTGTGTGTGTGTGTGTGTGTGTGTTAAAGGAAGAATAGGAAATACTATATCTTAAGTGTCCTATAACTGCCAAGAGAGGTTGAGCCTGGAAGCCTCATCTTAATCACAGCCAAGCAGTCCTTAGGAATCCAGGAAAGCCACACAATTCAGAGCACAGCCCGAGGTGAGGTGTCAGACTGTGGGACTCCTATTCTGGATTCCACAGTAATAAGCCCCATTTGTGCCTTTGGTGGATTATCAACTTCTTAGTGCTCCAATTTCTTTCTTTTTGAAATGGGGATAACCATGTAGCTTACCTGGAGGATTATTGTGGGGATTAAGTGAATCTATGCTTATGAAGTTCTTAGAAAAGTGTCAAGTGGGATAGCTTTACAGCAGTTGTTAGCAATGACTGTTATTTAAGAATCTGATGAGAGCTATGGACCCTCAGCCCACACAATCACAAACATCCATAGCCACAGGATTTTGCACACAATGTACCCACATAGTACCTGTAAGAATACTGGTAATAGATGTGCTAGGATACAAGGAAGCAGGTGTAGGATGTGGTGGTGAAAAGCAACTGTATAATAGATTTGATCATGTGGTTCTCTATCCTAGGGTCAATGATGTTTCAAGAGAAAAATAAAAGTCTTCTTCTTTTTTTTTTTTTTTGCCAAATATATCACCAAACACAAAATGGATTTTATGTGAGTGACCAGTGTTACAATGTTTTACAAGAGGCCATGCTGGAATTATTTCACGTTCATTGTTAAAGAGAGGACTCCAGAGTTTCCTTATGCAGGTCTGGTGTCAGTTTACTTATATCAGTTTATGCATTACCCTTTACTCACACTTAACTCTCCTCTAAGAGTTTTCTTTGCATGTATTCCTCATGTTGAAGTTTTGTTGCTAACAGTGTGACTAGTTCATGAAAGATGTTAGCATCATATGGCTACAACATGAACCATGATATTCACTTGAATTTTATTGTTTCTTTCTAAAAGAGTGATTTACTCCTCTTAATTATCTAAAGTTATAAATGACAAATAATCCCTGCCCTACTAAAGCACAAAGAAATGAACCATGAGTTCTCGTTTTAATTATAAGGCAAAGGACTCCGAGGTGTTTTGAGACCTGCTGCTGCCTTTTCTGGCCCCAAGGAGACATAACTTGGTTACTACAACTAAATTAAGAATAACTGAACATTCTGCTGGCTTTGGACAGAAAATGGGCTTGAGAGCTACTTTTAGGCTGCCCACGATCTGATTGAAAACCATGCAGGAAAGCATTTGCCTAAACTGGGTGATAATATTTCCAAAAGGAGATATTTGTGGCAGAAGGCAGGAGTGTATCTGAAGGAATGGATGCTAAGGGAGTCAGCTTTCTGTTGTGAGAAAATGCCTGAGAAAGCCAACTTCGAGGAGGATTTATTTTGGCTTCTGATTCTGGAGATTTCATTGCTAGGTTGTCTGGATCCATAGCTTTGGCACCTGGCAAAGCAAACATCGCAGTGGGGCGTGTGTGATACTGTGGGGTTTCCCAAGACTTTCTGTTCATGACCCCCTTTTACCTAAGAAAATTTCTACAACACCCAAAATACACATTTAAAAAATGAGGTATATTATAATAGACCACAAAAACTTAATTTTAAAACATTCTTTTGGTACTAATATATTTTTATCTTTTCTCAAAGATGGAAGCAATTTTAACACTAAAAATGGATATGCTTGTTTATTTTTATCCAAGGAATTTAAATCTTGGGTGAATATTTTACACTGCGGAATTCAAGACATTTTCTTCAAATGTTTTTTAAGTTAAGTAAAAGTGTGTGTGTGTGTGTGTGTGTGTGTGTGTGTGTGTGTGTGTGTATCATGTCCATAGAACCCAAAAGAGGGAGTCATATGTCATATTCCATGGAGCTGAAGTTATAGGTAGCTTCTATGCTGCCCAAAGATTCTGGGAATTGAACTCAGATCCTCTTGAAGAGCAGCAAGTACTTGCTCTTTGTTTCTTGGCCATCTCTCTCTCCAGTCTATGATTATAGACTATAATATTTCATGGTGAAGGTTATGTTTTTCATAAGTACACCACTCAAAATGGCAGAATTATGTTGAAAACATCATGTCCCAATTGGAAGCCAAAATTCATTGAGTGATGCGATAAAGAGATGGATTAATAATTAAGAACACTTACTGTTCTTGCACAAGGGCCACAAAAGAATGCTCACAGCAGCCCAGATCCAGTGCCTGCTTCTATCCTTTAAGGGGTCCTGCACACAGGGGGTGCACATAAATTTATTCAGACCCACAAACAAGTAAGCATGATAAACTATAAAAACATTGAATTAATTTTAAAATGAAACTTAATTCTAACATAATCCAAATGGAATAAAACTAATTTGATATTTATATGCTAAAGAAAGATGCTATTTCCTTCTTTCTTCTCTTTCAGATTAAGGACATCAAGTCTTACGCCATTGCATTTGGAGCCGAATTTTTGTGCAGGATGAGAGGTAAGGACTGAGTTTTATTCTTCTACCTATAGCTATCCACTTTGATCAGCACCATTGTTGAAGATGTCATTATTTCTCCAATACGTATGGTTGGCTTCTTTGTAAAAAAAAAATCAAGGTGGCTTTAGTGGTGTGGGTCTGTTTTCTATTCCATTGGTCAATGAGTCTTTTATTTTGCAATATCATGCTGTTTTTATTATCATAGCTCTGTAACAAAAAATTGAAATTAGGGATGGTGATAAGATTGTATTTTTATGGTTCTGTGTCTTTGGTGTTTGTGTATAAACTTTAAGTTTTTTATTTTCCAATTTGGTGAGGAATTGCATTAGAAGGTTGATGACATTGCATTGAATCTGCAGACTTCTTTTGGTAGTGTCAGAACATGTCCAAGATTGGAGTCATGTAGGAAGAATCCCGGGTGCTCGTGAGAAACAAGAGACTTATGACCTCAATTTTATCAAAAACATGTAAAATTGTTGCATTGTGCTACCATATCTCTCCCACATGTAGCAGATAAAAATGCATTTACTTCAGATTACTTATTATAATTATTATTTGTTTATATACCCCTATGGCAAAGCATGCTGCATGAAGCTTTTCCTTGAGATTACATATAGCTTGAATTCGTGAGAACATTACTCAGATGACATTTCCTAACCCTCAGGTTATAAATTGTCCACTGCTCTGAGTAAATTTGGCTATTGCATGTGATTTTAGTCTACCTCATTTTTAGGCTCCACTCTCTCAGGTTCGACTACCTCTAGAGCAGTAAACAGGTAAGACATCCACTTTTATACTATTAATCCCACTAATCTGTGAGCACTGTTGATCTTTCCCTCTTACTGTGTTATCTTCAATTTTTTTCCTTCAGTGTCTAGAGGTTTGCATTATGCAAATCTTTCCCATTCTCCATTAGAATGATTCCAACATGTTTTTGAAGCTATTGTGGATGGTATTCATTTCTTGATTTATTTTTCAGCATCTTTGTAATTTGGATATAGGAAGGCAACTAGTTTCTGTGCATTGTTTGTATTTTGCAGTGTTGCTGCATGTATTTCTCAGCTGTGCAAACTTTCTGTTTGAGTCTTGAGGGTCTTTATGGACAAAAGTATAACATCTGAAACAAGGATGCTTTGACTTCCTGCTTTGTTCTATGTACTCCATTTCTTGTCTATGGCCCTAGCTAAGACTCTAAATACTATATTAAATAAAAGAAAAGAGAGTGTATATCCTCATCTTGTGCTCATTTTTTGTGAAAATTCTTAGAATTTTTTCTTTCCAATTTTACTCTCCCCAGTGATTGTGTGGTCTCAATATTCAGCAATATGATTGCCTATAAAGTTATGATTCGTGGCTTAAGGACTTGAGTAGAGTAAAGCAAGGAGAGAGAGAGAGATGAGAAAGAGAAAGGAGAAAAGAGACATGGATAGCAGAGAAGAAGAGTAGGAAGGGAGGCAGGGAGAGAGAGGGCGGGAAGAGGACAATAAGGCCATGGACAAGATTATCTTTTAAAGGGTCACATTGTGCCCCCCCCATCTTTTCCAACTGTGTGGCATCTCCTAAACTTTCTATTAGCTTCCAGTACAGTCTCTAACTGGAGACTAAGCAGCTGGTGCATGGGTGTTTTAGTTATGGTTTCTATTGCTGTGAAGAGACATCATGGTTAACTTTTATGAAGGAAAGCTTGTAATTGGGGCTAGCTTACAGTTCAGAGGTTTAGTCTGTTGTCATCATGGCAAGAGTCTTGGTGGCATATGGACAGACATGATGCTAGAGAGGTAGCTGAAAGAGCTACACCAACAGGTAGCAGGAATAGAAAGTGCCACACTAGCCCTGGCTTGAGCATCTTAGACCTCAACACCCACCCCCAGTGACAAACTCCTCCAACAAAGCCACACCTACTAATACTGTCACTCCCTATGGGCCTATGAGGAAGATTTTTATTCAATTCACAATGAGTTTTCTGGAATATTTGAGATCTAAATCCTAATAATTACCACTTGAAATTTACTAGGGAACTGTTTCATGGAGAAGAGGAAAAAAATAGAAAAGATTTTTTAGTTAAAGAGAAACAGGTAGAGCAGTGCATAAAGCATAGGGTTATCCTCTGGTAGAGCAGTCAATCAACTGCCTCATAATTTCCCTCTTTCTTGGACAACACAGTATTTTTCTAGACCTATTTCCATTGTTCACAGGGGCTCTTATCCATTGCTCTTTGGACACTGCATATTAAATCTTCTTGGCACAACAGCTCATCCAATTTGTAACACTCTGCAGTATGGTTGCCCTGGGGCTACCTGTAGGGTCTCTTTGTTCAGTTATTGATGATGCAGGCTGATTCCTACTACAGTTTCAAACCTCTCCAGGAGAAGATTTGGTTTGGTCCAGTTAGTAACCTATGAGTGTATTACATTCTTAGCTACTCTGATCAGTAAGAGGCTAGCAATCAGCATTATCAGGTCTTTTAAGAAAAAACGATGTACACAGATAGTCCAGGGCAAAGGCTTGGGTCCTACCTCTTGCTCTGAATAGATATGCTTGCAAATTCTGTCTGTTTATTGTTTTGCTTTTATGGCCGAGGACATTCTGTAACTATCTCTTTCATTCAACTGAAAAACATTGTGAGAATTTTGGATCGGGAGCCAGAAGATATGTCTATTGGTTTGATTCTTTTCATGTCATCATTCATCCATCCATCCATCCATCCATCCATCCATCCATCATCCATCCATCCATTCATTTGTATGAGGGTATTTATGGTCCTAGTTCTAGCTACACTGTCTATAAAAGGAAGATATTCTTGGTATGGGGAGAGTCTATTTTGCTGTATGGGAATGTACCCTGGTCAATTGACTGTGGCCCTAGCTGATGATCCCACACTCAGACATATATGGGCTCAGAGAGTCAACAAAATAACAAAAATAAAAGTCATGGGTAAGTGTTCTGAGGCAAGAGTAGTTATCATTTCTTAGGTTCCCATTAGTGAAACAGGGGAAGTAAAATTTAGCTTCTGTGGCCTAGGGCTGGATGAAATTGTGGCTCTTTGCAGGCACTCTCTCCTTCTTGGCTGTCTACTCTTCTCTCATACACTTGCAGAAGTGTAGATTCCCTCCAGCCATTGTCACCTGGTAAATGACAGCAGTGAGTGCTATTGTCACCCGATGAATGACAACAGTGAGCAGCCCCTTGGCCCTGGAGAAGCTGGGAAGAAAACAGTGCCTCAGCTAATTGCCTGACTTATTGGAGGGAACAGTATGAGAAGAGTAAGCAAGTGGTTACATCAACAGAGAATTCTGCACTCAGACTGGCTTCTCCTATCTTTGGCTTTTCCCAGGAATTCTCATATTTTGTAAACATTCTTCAGAAAATTAGGATGTAGATGGTTAACAGGAATAATAATAGCCAATAACTGTGTAGATCTTCCAGGTATGAAGGTGTCAAAGCAGAGCAGAATGGAGTGCTCACTGAAAAAGACTAAGAATCTGCCCCGTGACAAACAAGAGGAGAAATAGTCAGGGGAAGATTGAGACAGCAGACATGGCCCTGGTTACAAAGGGCCTTGGTCATAGTCATCAATAGGTTCAGATCAGGATAAAACCTCTAACAGAATGATGTTTGATTTGTATTTCTTACAGATTACTGTGGGGCAAGCCACATGTCCTTGGAGCTTAAATGGGATTTGTCTGTTCCTTCCACCATGACTTAGGGCTGGCCAGCATTCTAGTGGTTGCAGTTCTGGTTATCTCCTCATACCCCTCTAGGTATTTGGCAGTAAATCTGAATTGGCACATCAATAAAACATATTGTTTACTCCTTTATTCGTGTCTTTTCTTGTACTTACTTTATATAAAGGTCGGTCCACATGGTCAACTCTGTGCAATGAAGAGCTTCTCAATATGGCGGGAGAATGGGAGACCTGCCCACTTAAGTGACTGTCTTGATCAGTGTTCTATTGCTGTGAAGAGACACTGTGTCCTGACAGTTCTGCTCAAGATAACCACACAGGGGTCATGAATTGAGAAAGTTTTCTTCTTAGAGAAATAACACAATAAAGTGATGAGAAAGACAAGGCAATAAAAGAACACCAACATTGATTATATTAGAGAGGGAATGGATCTAGACCATGTTCCTAAGTAGTTTCTGTCCTCACCAGAATAAGACAACCACTTCACATTCCCATGCATTTGGTTTCTGTATCTAGGGGAGACTGTTGCCAAACACTGACCATCAAACACCTTACTTAAATAATTCAACAAAAATGTGTACTGATAAATCCTACTGCTTATTTGCTATGAGGAAACCAATAGGATATGGGAGGATCAAGTTAAGCTACCAACTTCTACGTCAGTGGAAAGATGAAAAAGGAGAGGGAAGAAGAGGAGGAGGAGAAGAAAGAGAGGGGGAAAAGAAGGAAGAAGAGGGTGACAATGGGAGGAGAAGGTGGAGGAGGAGAAGGAGGAGCTGGATAGCATCCATGTGATTTAAATTTCTTGACCTCGTTCACAGATGGAAAGAGGAAAAAATGCTTTCCTTTTGCTTTAAAACCAGGACCTAGCTCTCCCATGGAATTTTGGCTGACTTATAGTATACATTGGGAAAAATACTCACAATTTTCAAATTACTGTTTGACGAAAGACAAGTTCACTCTATATGCTTGTGCCTGAAGGTTTTACCACAGTGAAGGTCTGAGATGAGTGAACAAGAAGGCACTAAATGCACAAATAAATATGCCACCTGAGGCAATAAGCTTCACAAATAACAGCATAAGGATTTGCAAATCACTAGACAAACAAAATTAGAAAATGGTATTCAGTGCTTAAATACATGAAAACATAGAAAGTAGTAATAAAATCATAATACATTTCAGAACAATAACCTGGAACCTCCATGTTTGAAAATGAAGATAAAACTGGAAACAGATTTAAATACTGGTAGACATGATTAGAATCCTAGAAGTCGAGGCTCGTAAGACCACCTAGAATGCTGTCAGAGAGGCTGACTAGGTGAATCACCTGAAGGAAGTGTTACTATCTAGAAAGACCGGTGTCAGAAGATAGATAGACTTTTATTAAAAGTCGCAGGCCAAGGTAGGAAACAGGGTGAGGAAAAATTCATCTGCAGAAAGATTACAAACAGCTAAACATTTTTCAAAGTTGTTTAAAAGATTGAACTTTGATTTCAGTAGGATGACGAATCTGAGGAGAATAAACAGATTAATACACCATAAAGGACTGGAAGACACAGCAGTTCAATAGACTCAACTATAAACTGTAAGGAGCAAAATTTATCCTCCCTCCCTCCCTCCCTCCCTCCCTCCCTTCCTCTCCTCTCTCTCTCTCTCTCTCTCTCTTGCTCTCTTTCACTGTGTGTGTGTGTGTGTGTGTGTGTGTGTGTGTGTGTATGTGTGTGTGTGTATGTGGGTGTGTGCACATATACTACTGGAGATTAAACTTAGGGCTTTAAACATGCGATGCATACTCGCACTGCGCAGTTATAAACTCAGCCCCCTAAAAGCATAACTAAAATGTAAACCTAAATAAAGGCTGAAATTTAAAAAAAAAAATTTAATGGCAAATACTGATGAAAATACCAGTGTCGTTGAATAAATATCAATCAAGTAAAGTAGAAAGCAAAAAGTATTGTCGAAGATACTTTATAATGCTAAAAGGATCAATTCAAGGGCAGGGTATGAAACTGTAATAACTTTTACCTAGTATTATATCAAATTGTATGAGAGCAAGTTGGCAGAGAATTAATGAGGGCAGCACGTTGGAGAGATTCTTCAGGAAGGCTGAGTGAGCACTTTTTTTTTTCCTTTACGGAAGAAAAAAAAAAGATAGCTCTGTCTGAAAAGACTATAACTAACACTTGGGGTGAGATACTGTCAGTGCCTGCAGAACCTGCCAGGAGGCTGAGCGGAGCCTGGGCTAGGTGTCAGCTTGTCCAATGGTGAAGGAAAGATATTTGAAATCACTAAAGAAGGTGAGGAGGGAGCTTTTCAGATAGAAGAGGACTATCTCAAAGAAACCCTGAAAAGCAGTCAGGAAGAAAAAGTCAAAGAACATAGTTACGTTTAATAGAATATCAGCATCCTGGATGGAAAATGTGTGTTATGAAGGCTAAGTATGAAGAAATTATATAATACACAAGTCAAGGTGAGATATAGAGTTAACGCTGTAGCATTTTTGAATTATAAGAATAAGATTTTTAAAGTTAATTTATAAAATACCACATTCAGTAGGGGATATTAGTTTAAATCTACTAAAATATTAGTTTATAACTACCAAAATGGTTTAAAATTCTATAAAACTAGTGAGATAGTAGAGGATAGTATAAGAAAAGCCACTTAATTGAGAGCAGAGCAAAGAGGAACATGAGAGGAAATGGCACTACAGAAGAAATGAGAAATACAAATGTAAGAATAAAATAATAACTGTTAAACCAATTACTAGTTTTCATTGAAAAATGACCAAAGATTTCAATTTTAAAAAGCAAAATATTGGGCTAGATTAATAATAACTGCATGGTGATTTTAAGAGACACGGGGCCCCTTTCACCTACGAATTTGAAAAATAAAGAGATGAAAAATCAGTTACTGCAAATTCCAATGGAATTTCAGTAGTGCTAGATCCACACTATGGATTTTAATGTAATTAGTTTGCTTAAAAATCAGTGTTCTCGAGCTTCCGAGGGACAGAGCTGGATCAACGAACATCTCTGCCCCCTCCCTGCTAGGGGAGGACTTCCCCCCAAGGCCGGCTTCAGCCCAAGGACTCAGGTGAGATCCGCCATTTTCTCTCTGGGGTCTTGCTAAGGCAGGACCAGCTGGGAGGCTAGGCCTCAGGAAGTGCAGGGGAGTCTCAGGACTGCAGGGACAGGAGCCTCTCAGCTTCAGAGGGACAGAGCTGGATCAGCAAATATCTCTGCCCCCTCCCTTCGAACAGAGGGCCTGCATCCTGAGCGGGCTTTAGCCTCAGGAATCAGGCAGGACCAGCCAGGAAGCATAGGCCTCAGGAAGTGCAGGGGAGTCACAGGACTGCAGGGACTGGAGCCTCTGAGCTTCCGAGGGACAGAGCTGGATCAGAGAACATCTCTGCCCCCTCCCTGGGAGCAGAGGGCTTCCCTCCAGGACAAGCTTCAGCCCAAGTACTCAGGGGGGACCAGCTGGGAGGCACAGGCCTCAGGAGTGGAAGGGGAGTTGCAGGGTAGCAAGGAAAGATCAAGCTCTAAGACACGAAGAACTTCTAACACCAGAGATCAAGAGATGGCCAAAGGCAAACGCAAGAATCCTACCAACAGAAACCAAGACTGCTTGGCTTCACCAGAACCTAGTACTCCCACCTCAGCAAGCCCTGGATATCCCAAAACACCGGAAAAGCAAGATTTGGATCTAAAAACTCATCTCACAATGCTGATAGAGGAACTTAAGAAGGACATGAATAACTCCCTTAAAGAAATACAGGAGAAAACGGATAAAGAGATACAAGCCCTTAAAGAGGAAACAAAAAAA
>JADRCD010170768.1:0-14421 GCA_019843815.1 Montemys delectorum
ATTAATCTCATCTTCTTGAACACGTTACAATCATCTCAAATTCACTCTAGCCAATGTTAAGCTCACAAACATTCTGTTTAAATCTTTTTTTCCCCATTCCTACCTCAATGTCTGAACTACCAATCTCTGCAGGCGACCAACCCTGCACAATGACATCATTGCCACGCAATCAGCAGGTTTATTGACTCTGTAGACTCACTTCTCACAAATTGTCTTCTTTCCTTCTCCACCAACACTTCTCTGGAAATTGTTTCATTAGAGCCAGGGTCATCTTGCTGTCTAGGCTGGCCCAATACTCATTGTGTAGCTCAGGCTGACTCCCTCATAACAATCCTCCCACATGCAGTTCATTTCCTTAATTTAAGGAACCCCTGGACTCTTGCCCAGATTGCCATGTTAGTTCAGGGCTAATTTGACAAATAAGATCCCTCCCCTCTGTTATGAGGAAGGACAAAAAACAAAAAAACAAAAAAACAAAACAAAACAAAAAAAACCAGTAAAGACAAAAGACTGAGGTATAGTTTAGTAACAGGGTTTAATCCCCAGGATTAAAACGAAACAAACTGGGAAAGTATAGGACATGACAAAGGAGAAAATGTTTTAGTTCAGGTTGTCACATGCTGACCCTGAAGGACTGAGAGGTGATGATGATGATGATGATGATTTTATTTATTTATTTATTTTTGAGACAGGGTTTCTCTGTATAGCCCTAGCTGTCCTGGAACTCACTCTGTGGACTAGGCTGGCCTTGAACTGAGAAATCTGCCTGCCTCTGCCTCCCAAGTGCTGGGATTAAAGGCATGTGCCACCACCGCCCAGCAAGAGGTGACTATTAAACAAGCATGCAGGTCTAGAGCATGAAAAACAGCTGAGAGCTAGAAATGCGTGTTTGCAGGTTGCTAGCATCTAGACGGGCAAGGAAGCAATGGACAACATAGAACGGGGTACTTCTTCTTTTTTTTTTTTTTAAGATTTATTTATTTATTTTATGCATCTGAGTACACCACCATTGCTCTTTTCAGACATACCGGAAGAGGACACCAGATCCCATTACATATGGTCTAGATGGTTGTAAGCCACCATGTGGTTGCTGGGAATTGAACTCAGGACCTCTAGAAGAGAGGTCAGTGCTCTTAACCACTGAGCCATCTCTCCAGCCCCAGGGTACTTCTAATATTCCAGAGACACACAGCAATTCTAAACAAAGCCAGAGAGAGAACCAACTACATTTACTTAATTGGCTTCCTTGGCTTCCGCCTCTTTAACCTGCTTGTTGGTTGCAATGTAGCATTAAGGCCAGGCTTGCCACCACACCTACAGCAGAGAAAATCAGGTTCCTAGGCATCCACTTTTCCTGAAGCCTGAGATAAAATGCCTCTTACAGAACAGTGAAGACCAATCGATGCTTTTGTTACCTTCCATCTTCAGCAAATGTCATGATTTGTATTTGTTGATTGCAAAAGGTCCCAGTGCTACTAACTAGTCTCCTCTTTGTCAGGCCAAGCATAGCTTTTATATCTCCAGATTTTAGGAGGACTTGCTTTTCAGTTTCATCACCAGAGGAACACAGCAAAGCCCTACACCAAACACAAATTCGAGAAGCCAGGAGTAAGCAGTGGGCAACAAGGCACTAAGTATAAATTTTAAATAGCAACTTCAGTCATAGGCGGCAGTCTACGCATGGTTTCATTTTTTAAGGACTGTATGTATTTTGTGTGTGTATAAGTGTAGGCATACATGTGGATGTGGGTCCTGGTACCTGAAGCCTAAAAGGCTTAGAATCTCTTGGAGCTGGAACTACAGGTGTCTGAAGGGCAGCTGATTGTTATGTGGGTGCTGTGTTCTGAACTGCTAAACCATCTCTCCAGGCACTAGATTTTTTGGAAACAAAGTCTCACTATGTAGCTCTGGCAGGCTTTGAAGTTGCTAAGTAGACCAGGCTGGCCTCAAACTCAGAGACTTGCTTGTTTCTGTCTCCTAAGCACAAGGAATTAAAAGCTTGTGCTATCATGCTCAGCTAGATTAAATTTTTGAAGCAGAGATTTATGTAACCCAGGCTGGCCTAACAGTTCTCCCTCAGTGTGCCACCATGCCTGTATCAAAATTCAAACTCTTCTATGATTAAAATAAATTACTTTTCTTTTTCTTTTTTTTTTCTTTTCTTTTCTTTTTTTTTTGCGACAGGGTTTCTCTGTATAGCCCTGACTGTCCAGGAACTCACTCTGTAGACCAGGCTGACCTGGAACTCAGAAATCTGCCTGCCTCTGCGTCCCAAGTGCTGGGATTAAAGGCGTGCGCCACCACCACCTGGCAATTACTTTTATTTTCAATTACATATATTTGTGTGCCAGTGTATGGGTATGTGTACCTGAGTGTAGTGTCCATAGAAGCCATAAGATGATGTTAGATCCCTTCAAGCTAGAGTTACAAGTGGTTGTTAAGCTGCCCTACAAGGGTACTGAAAACTGAACTTGGGTCCTCCTGTATGAGCAGCATGCGTTCTTATCTGCCAAACCATCTTTCCAGTTCCCTGAGATTTTTTTTTTTTTTAATTTTTATGTATATGTATACATGCCTGCACATACAGGATCCCACAGAGGACAGAAGATGGTCATGTCTGTGAGCTCCATGTGGGTCTTCTCCGAGGGTAGTAAGCACTGTTAACTATTGAGCCACCTTTCCAACCCATTCAGTGTGTTTTTATTTTTTTGAGTAAGGTTCTTATGCAGGACTTGAGGGTCTTATATATCTAAGGGTAATGTTGACCTTGAACTCTTAATCCTCCTCCCACTTCAGCCTCCCAAATTCTAGGATTACAGTATGTCACCATGATTGGCCCTAAATTAATTTTTTTTCAGAAAAGATTTACTTATTTTATTTTGTGGTTGTGTCTTGAGTGTACATGTGTACAGTATGTATGTGTAGGTGCCTGGAGGGGCCAGAAGAGGGAATGTGATGGTTTGTATGTGCTCCGCCCAGGGAGTGGCACTATTAGAAAGTGTGGCCTTGTTGGAGGAAGAGTGTTACTGTGGGTGTGGTCTTTAGGATCCTCATCCTTGCTGCCCAGAAGTCACTATTCTGCTAGCAGACTTCAGTTGAAGATGTAGAACTCTCAGCTCCTCCAGCACCATGCCTTCCCAGATGCTGCCAAGTTCCTGCCTTGATGATAATGGACTGAACCTCTGAACCTGTTAGCCAGCTCCAATTAAATGTTGTCCTTCTAAGAGTTGCCTTGGTCGTGGTGTCTGCTTACAGCAGTAAAACCCTGACTAAGACAGGGTGTGAGATCCCCTAGAACTGGAGTTGAAAGTAATTGTGTGCCACCTAATGTAGGTGCTGGAACCCAACCCAGATCCTCTTTAAGAGCAGCAAGTAGCTTTAAACACTGAACAATCTTTCCAGACCAGAGAAACTCAGATTCTTTTAAGATGCCCCGCTTTTAATACTGAAGTGTGAGTTATACTGTGTACTCAAAATAACTGAAAAGAACAAAGATGGTGGAGTGCTAGAGCAAGAGAGACATCACATGTGGAGTCCTCAGAACGGCATACCTGATTTCTCTGATTTCCAAACTTCCCAAAGCTACACATATAAGATTGTAAACATCTGGCACTGGAACTATTTGTAAGACTGGAACCTACATAAAAGAAAATTATATTCAGTCACTCATAGTTTCATGAATATTTCAGAAAAAAAAAGTATTACTCTTTTATGTTATTCCTAGCCTTCTTTTTACTTTTTATTTTGTGATACGGTCATATTAAGTTGTGTAGGTTGAGCCAGGCGGTGGTGGTGCACGCCTTTAATCCCAGCACTTGGGAGGCAGAGGCAGGCAAATTTCTGAGTTTGAGGCCAGCCTGGTCTACAGAGTGAGTTCCAGGACAGCCAGGGCTACACAGAGAAACCCTGTCTCAAAAAAAAAAAAACAAAAAAAGAAAAAGAAAAAAGTTGTGTAGGTTGGCCCTGAACCTGTGATCTTCCTGCCTCAGCCTCCTGAGTAGCTGGGATTACAGGACTGAGCCTGCTAATCACATTCTCTCGAATTCTTATGGTATCAGGACTATGTGTGAAATGTGAAGATTCAGAAAAACTTTCTTCTGCCCCTCATACAACTTTTTGGTGTTTTGGTTTGGATTCTGATTTTTCTTTTTTGAGATAGCATCTCACTATGTATAGCTGACTGACCTGAACTCAATATCTGACTCACTGTCTGCCCCTGCTTCCCAAGTGCAGGGAGTAAAGGCATGTGCCACTCCACCTGGGTCCTCAGAAAAACCTTCTTACAAGCTCTAATCTAATTGTATGAGCTGGATGTGCTAGTGTGGACCTGTAAGTCTAGGACTATGGAAGCTAAGGTAGCGGGAGAGGGAGGGTACAAAATGAAGGACAGCCTGGGCTACACTATGAGACCACTATCACCCCCCCAAAATAAACAAATAGAAATCTGTGTTAAGAGTTAGGTTAGGGAGCTGGAGAGATGGCTTAGCAGTTAAGAGCACTAACTGCTCTTCCAGAGGTCCTGAGTTCAATTCCCAGCAACCACGTGGTGGCTCACAACCATCTATAATGGGGATCTGATGCCCTCTTCTGGTGTGTCTGAAGACAGCCTTGAGGCTTAGACATACCTCTGTGAAGTGCCAGGTATGAGCTTTCTCCCACTGCAAAGAATTCAAGGGTTTCCAAAGAGAAACTACATCTTCACAAGCAGTTATGATACATGGCTCCTTAGTACCAGCTCTTTCCCACCACATGGCGCTCACATCCACAGAGCAGGAACTGGAAGGATTCTGACCCAAAAGGAGAAAGTATATTAAAGTTTCTGCTTAATGAAAAGAGTAGGTACCAAAGGTAAGGTAATAAGTTACAAAGATGAGAAGAAATACCAGCTACGTAAAATGAAAGTTCTACGTAGGTCATAAGAGCTGTATATGTTTTTGTCACACAGAGAAAAACCAACCTCCAAACCATCTCAGATTTGAAATAAAAATGTCTTAACTCCAGAACTAAATAAAAGGTTTTAGACCTTTTATTCTAGAATGGAATACATTCTAATTTACACACACACACACACACACACACACACACACACACACACACAGTCAGTCCACAAGAACTGACCTGTGTGGAAATTAAGATCTTGGTGAACAATTAAAGAAAGAATAAAGTTGAAAAAAAAACAAAACAAAACAAAAAAACCAGACAAGGTCTCACTGTATAGCCTTGGCTGGTCTAGAACTTGAAAGGTAGATCAGGCTGGCCTCCCAAGTGCTGGGATTATAGATGTGCACCCCTCACACCCCAACTTCAATATGCCTGCCTGCCTCTGTCCCTCCCCCCTCCCTTTCTCATCCCCCCCACTCCCTGCTTTCTTCTTTGGTTTTCTGAGAAAGGGTTTCTTTGTGTAGCCCTGGCTATCCTGGAACTCACTCTGTAGACCAGGCTGGCCTCACAGAGATCTGCTTGCCTCTGCCTCCCAAGTGCTGGGATTAAAGGCATGCACTCTTCTACCTCCAACAAATATACCGTTTTTATTAGAACAAGGAGAATACTGTGGGTCAAAACCCACAAAGCATGGTTAAAGCAGCATTCATGAGAAAAAATAAAATAGAGAACATACAGTCCAAGGAGTTAATAAAAACACAAACACACAATGAGAACAAAATCAAAACAATGAATGAACCAGGTGTGGCAGTGCATCCCTGTACCAGAGAAAAGAGGCAAGAGGATCCTGAGTTTAAGGGCAGCCTGAGATACACACTGAGACAGAGCTCAAACACAAAACAAACTCAATATAATCAAGAGCTAGTTGCTTTAAAACAAACATGACAAAGGCAAGAGGACTGGGGGTGTGGCTCACTTGGTAGAGTACTCACCTATCACATACAAGCCCTGGGTTTAATTCCCTGCACCCAATAATCTAGTCATGATGGAACATACTGTAATCCCAGCACACCCACTATGTGGAAGGCCACAGTCAGCTAAATCAGGAGAACAGGTCCGTCTGGTATACATGAGACCTTGCCTCAAATAAATTAAGGTAAAAACCATAGGAGAATGGGAAGACTTAAGTCTGCATATATACTGACAGACAAAACACTGAACCATTAACATGAAAACTTGAAAGTGTGAGCAAAATGATGAATTCCATCTCAATCTAAGGCATTAAAGTCATCCCAAGTGGAGGACACAAGACCATGGACCACAGAATCAACAAAGCAGAGCCCATAGGGCTTGCAGGGACTGAAGCGACAGTCACAGGTTTTCTGTATGGCTAGACTAGATCCTCTGCATACATGTGATGGCTGTTAGCTTGGTGTGCTTGTGGAACTCCGTAACAGTGAGAGTGGGTCTACCTCAGATTCTTCTGCCTGTTCTTGGGACTCTTCATCTCCTACTGGGTGGCCTCATCCAGCCTTGTGCTTAGTCTTACTGCGACTTGTTACGCCATGTTCAGTTGATAGCCCTGGGAGGCCTGCTCTTTTCTAAAGGGAAACAGAGGAGGGGATCTGGGGGAGAAGGGAGACTGGGAGGAACGGAGGGGGAACTGTGGCCAAGACATAATATGTAAGAGAAGAATAAATAAAATAAATACATAAATAAAATTGGCCCCAGGACAGCTTGGACACAGAGCATAGGCACTATTCCTACATACCTGCTACAGGAAAGGAGCCTGGAGCTCAGAGGCTAATCTGTGAGTAACAGGCAGCAACACTTCTGTGTGTTGGAAGTTTTGCCTCTGAACCACTGGTTTTCAACTGGGAAAGACTCCAAAGCCTCAGCTCCATTCCATAAATACTCAGCAATATTTCAAAACCTTTTGGGATGTGGTAACTAAACATTTACTGCATCAGAACCCAGAACTAAGATTTCCCTTTTCTTGAGAAAGAGTTTACTATGCAGCCCAGTCTGACCTTGAAATTGATAGGCAGCCTAGCCTGGCCTGGCCTCACACTCAGGGTCCACTTGCCTCCTGAGTACTGACCTTGCAAATGTGTGCCACAACACACGACATGCATTGCTCCTGTCTTACTCTCTCCCACTGTCAAAATATCTGATTTAAATAAATTAATCAGTTTATTTAAATGAACTTAAGTTCACTAAAAAAATTAAGCCAGGTGTGGTAGAACATGGTTTTAATCTGAGTACAGTACTCAGGAGGCAGAGGCAAGCATATCTGTGAATTCAAGGCCAGCCTATACTGAGACTGTCTCAAAAAAAAAAAGTTGTTCTTGGCAATAAGTTGGTATATAAATTTCAGATAGAAAATTAAAAGCATAACTAAATACTATTTAAAGAATTAAAATCTGCTTTTCTGCACTTGTTTCTCAATATATTTAATAATATTAAACAAACAAATGAAACAGCTCTGTCCTCGCCAACTCACTAATGTTTCACATGTAATGTACAAGGCACACAGTAACAGGACATTTTGCTGACCTTTAACTCTGAAACCAACTGTAGGTTGCCTGGGTTTAAACTGTCACAAGCAGGGAGATCTGCAATTTCAGTCTGTGGAAACAGAAGTCACACTGTGAGCTTACATCATGTGATGCTTGCCATACTCAGCCATCACCAAAGCTACCTCAAGCCACCTCTAACAGCACAAAGGCAAATGCAACTATTTCCCTTCAAGCAAAGAGTATGATCTTCCTTGTATTTTTAAAATACATAGTTTAGGGTGCTGGAGAGATGGCTCAGCAGTTAGGAGCACTGGCTGCTCTTCCAGAGGACCCAGGTTTATTTCCAGCATCTGCATGGCAGCTCACAACTGTCTTTAAGTCCATTCCAGGGGCTCGGACATCTCACAGAGACATACATGTAGGCAAAACACCAATGCATATAAAATAAAAACAAGAAAAATTATTAAAAATACATAATTTAATTAGCCTTAACTTTCCTGGAATGAGCTTAACATTTATAATGAAGACATTTCAGACAAACACAGCAAAACTCTTTAAATACAGGGAGGCAATGAGAAGGATATCATGCTGTCCATATTCACTAAGACATTTCATCCTTTCAGAGAAAATTTCACAAAGGAAACAATTGTACCTGTTCAGTGGAATGTTCATGTAACTCGAGGCATGCATTTCCACAAAGCTGATTTTCTCTGAAAGTGAATGGCTCAACAGGTAGAGGTGTTGCTTGGGGGCCAGAGTCACTGTCACAGGCAGGTGGTCCTTGCCTACCTGACACTTGCAGGTTGGTATCCAGTTTTGGTGAGCAGGCTGAAGTGTGGCACTGTTTACTGTTATTAACAAGACTGTTTGTGTCTCCCAAGAGAGAAGGTTGGGGTGTAGAGCAAGGCTGTGCAGCTTCAGTAGACAGATTATCACCGGTTGCTTGGGAGCCAAAAGCTGGAGTCATGCCTAAGACAGGGAAAGCAGGTGAACACAGGGAGGGAGTAGGCCTGCCACTGTGATTAGGCGCAGCAGTGTCTGTAGGAGTGAAAAGCACTATGGATGAAGAAAGGCCCTTGCTCCCCGGCTGCCTTCGCAGGGTTGGCCCTGGATGGCATGCTTCTCCTGGCGGATCAGTGAGCTCCTCTTCCAAGCCCTCTATCTCCGAATCTATTTGCAGTGCCTCCAGAGCAGCACGGTTTCCTTCTCTAGGAAGTCTCTCACCATAGTTTTTTGAGTCAGGAGACTCAATCAGTTTTTCTGAGTAGGACTTCAATTTTTCAAGTTTAAGAAACCCAAAGTCTTCATCGGGTAACTCAAAGTCTGTGATAGTGAGAAAAGACACGCCTTAAAGTTAGGATTTCATTCTCACAGTGCAATGAAAGTATTATCACACTCTGAAATAATAAAATGTTATTATTTTGGTGTACATATGTATGTTCTCACATGTGTATGCTCACATGCTCTCTACCTTGCTTTTTTAGGACAGGATCTCCTCTCACTGAGGCTGGAGCTCACTGATTCAGCTAGACTGGTTGATCAGCAAGCTGTTCAGCCACAGAAAGGAATGAAGCACCAATATGTTCTACAGCATGGACACAATGCTAGGTGAAAGCAAACAGATGGAAAATACTAAGTCACACAGGACACAATTCCACTTACATGAAGTGATCAGAATGCTAGCTCTCCCCCAGATACCATGCAGTAGACTGACTGGTAGCTGTATATGGACTGGGAATGAAAAGAGTAAATAGGAAACAGCTGCGTAACAGGTGTGGGCTTCCCTGTGTCGAGCCACTGAGCAACTCAGTAAATCAGTAAATGACACTGGACTGTTCACTTAACAAAAACAGTTAATTTTATGTTTTGTGAATGTCAACTCTAGAAAAAGTTTCTAATTCTTGAAGACTGATATTATTTATTATTTTACTATGTTTATTATAACTATTCCTGTGACTGTAAGAAGTGCTTAACAACATGTACTTTGGGGCTGGAGCAATATCTTAGAGATTAAGACTGCTTATTGCTCTTCTAAAGGGCCTGAGTTTGGTTCTCAGCCCTCACATCAACTAGCTCACAACCACCTGTTACTCCAGCTCCAACATCTCTGGTCTCTGCAGGCACCTGCATCCACATGCACAAGACGACATATACATACTCACAGTTGAAAATAAAATAAATCTAAGGAGCAAAATAAAGAAAAGAACTTGTACTGCTCTTACAGAAGGCCACATCTTGGTTCCCAGAATGCACGTGGAGGAAGCAGCCCACAACTGCCTGTAACTCTAGCTCCAGTGGATTTGCCTTCCTCTTTTGGCCCTTCAGGCGCTATAGTCATATAAACAAATCCACACACATGTGCACATAAATAAACAACTTAAACAAACATCAAATTCTTCTCTGACCCCTTAAGAACTAGGCTGGGTGTGGTGACCCAAACCTTGAATTTGAGATTAAAGAGGCAGAGGCATGCACACTCTTTAGTATTTGTAGTCAGGAAGAGCTAAGGGGTTTTTATGAGGTCCAAGGTAGTCTGGTCCACATAGCAGATGGCCAAGAACTACATTGAAATACCCCATCTCAAATTATAAAAACAAACACACATGCAAAAGAAAGGGGTGGGGGAAAAGGAGGAGAAAACATTAAAGCAAACCCAAACCAGAAAGCAGCACCAAAATCTTTGGCCTGTTTTTATTGGTATTAAAATAGTTTTGTTGCAGGTTTGCTTTATCTTTGTTATAAATGATGCTTTAAAAACATCTACTGTGGGCTGGCGAGATGGCTCAGCAGTTAAGAGCACCGACTGCTTTTCCAAAGGTACTAAGTTCAAATCCCAGCAACCACATGGTGGCTCACAACCATCCATAACAAGATCTGATGCCCACATCTGGAGTGTCTGAAGACAGCTATAGTGCACTTACATATAATAAATAAATAAATTTTTAAAAAACATCTATTGTATTAATACCAACTTTACATATGAATAATAAACTTGTTAATGGAAACAGGCTTTTCCATGGCAGGGGACTGGAGAGATGGCCTAACAGTTAAGAGCACTGAAGGATCTACATGGAGACACAGCCCTCTGCACTCTCATCTCAGGAATCTGACACCTCTTCTGGCCGCCACCTGCACTGCATGCATGTGGTACACAGGCAGACAGACAGGCGAAAACACTTACACACACAAAGAAAATAAACCACGACAGACCATTTCAAAGAATAAAACAAAATGTCTAATTAAGAAAGGTAGCCCAGGATTCAGGAGGCTAAGGCAGAAGGATCTTGAGTTCAAAACCAGTTTGGACTAGATAGTGAGACACTGTCTCCAAACAAAAGTTTCTAGATTATTATCGGTGTGCATATTTTTTCTTCCTTCCTTTTTTCCTTCTCTCTTTCTGAGACAAGTCTCACCCTGGATGGTCTAGAACTCAGAAACCTGCCTGCCTCTACTTCAGCTGTGATTAATGGTATGCAATACTATTTCTTACGTTTTTGTATTGGTTAAGATAAGGGAGAGCTATGCTTCCTATCCTTATATTTTTGGTTGAGCCTAGCCATTTCTCTAGCCCATGCTTCCTGTTCTTAAATGAATAAATCATAGCTCATAAAGAACATCTATGCCTAATGGTATATAACAGTTTGCTGCTTATTTATGCACAGTTTTATGAGAGCACAGTAAGTTATATATTGTCTGTGGCTCCTGCTGCACCACAACTGAGCAGGTGAAAAGAGACACTACCTATATTTGTAGGCACTTGCTCATTCTCTACTTAGAGCCCAAGTGATCCGATTTTTCTGTTGTTTATCAGGTATGATTAACTTCTGATAAAATGAGTAAGAAGCTTGTTATATTCTTGCTTGCTGTTCCAAAATCTTATATTCCAGACAACAAGTTTTACGTTATCCATAAAAGTTCTCAGACTTTCTACTATATGATAGTTTTTTCTGTAGTTTTACCTAATACATATTCCGTTTTACTATGGAACCTATGGGGTATTATAGAGAATGTACCACTTACCTTAGATTCTACCCACGGATGAGATTGTGCTGTATCTGACTAGGTATTAGTTTATGCCACACACACTCTGCGTGATAGCAGTTTATGAGGCAAAAAGCTTCAAAAAAGCCAGTCTCCTGCAACCTTTTTGGCATTCCCTAACTGGGAGATGGCCCAGATATGCCCTTGCGATAGTCGATGGAGGGTCTTGCGTGCTAGGTGCCCCTCAAGATATGATTTATTAATAACTAAACAGAATTGGAAGTTGCCTTCTGACTAGTACTCACTAATGTTCCAATACCCTAATCTTTGCTGAGCCAAACCTTGGCCTGGAATTTTGTAAAGAATGTTACCCATTCAGACTAATTGCCTCTGGCATTGTTAGGGAGATAATGAAGGGAGTAGGACATTGAAGTTTGTTGAATAGTAGTTGATAATCCCAGGGCAAGTTTAACCAAAATCCTCATTTCAGTCGAACTGAAACTGTGTGTAGGGCAGACCACATTAGAACTGCAGTTGAATCACTCCCAGGAACTAGATTATTGTTTTGTTCTAGGTAAAGTTAGCAAGAATGGGACCCCTGGGGCATACCTCTGCTAGCCCAGAAAATTAGCATATACAATTGACTGAAAGGAAACGATTTGCACCTGGCTTCTAAGATTTAGAAGACCTTAGTTAAACCCGACTTTCAGTTGCAACCTCTGCTTAGTTCTTGCCAATTTACACATATATACTTTTCTATAGACCCACTGTGCTCCCATTGATCTCGATGTACCTTGAAGGCTGTGCCACCCGATTTTTCTCTCTCCTATGTATCGACTATAAAAACCTGACGCCATATTTGAGAAATACATTCAGATCCTGCACTTCCTTGTGTCACGTCTGTCTATCTGTCTGTCATTTGCCCACATCTTTTTTTTTTTTTTTTTTTTTTTTTTTTTTTGGAGACAGGGTTTCTCTGTATAGTCCTGGCTGTCCTGGAACTCACTCTGGAGACCAGGCTGGCCTTGAACTCAGAAATCCGCCTGCCTCTGCCTCCCAAGTGCTAGGATTATAGGCGTGCGCCACCACCGCCCGGCCATTTGCCCACATCTTGCCGACCTGACCAGAACCCTGTTTCTCCCGTGGGTTGAGGGGCCAAGGAAGGCCGGCCTGCAGCAATTTTAAGCAAGCACCGATGTATTCCCCTTGCTATGAGTTTTCCAAGCATCCCACTGACCTCCAGTGCCACACTGTACCCTCCCTCTGCCTTACTTTCCTCAACTGAAGATGAAGATACTCACTGCCTTGAACAGGACAGTGATGATTCAGTAAGTTAATGTTGTACAACATTTACAAGTACCTGGTACACAATGATGATGAGCTGTCACAGCAAATATAATCAAACAATCTGACTTGCCTTAGACTCTTACCATGAATAATCAATTCTCTGCTCTGACACTTATGCTTGGTGAATTTGCCCTTGGACCTGTTAACAGCCAGTGCGACACAAGGAGGAAAAAGCAGCTGACAGTGATCCAGTGTAGAGGTGCGGACTGATTTTCGTTTCCCTCTGTGTCCTCTACCAGGTGGCTGTGTAGGTCGGTTGTCAGCAGGTCCTGGAGGAGAGCTGACCTCAGCTGCTGAGAGAAGTTTCTGAGAGAGGCTTCCTGAACTCGACTGTCCTGTGCTCGTGTCCAGCATGCCACTTTCACTCTGGTCAGTTTCTTCACTGGAGAGGACTACATCCTTAGTTGCTTTCTTCTTTTTAAGCTCTTTCTTTTTGACACCCAAATGACATTGAATTACAGCTTCCAGAGCTATTTTCCTCTGACAATCAGACATACGACGGGTTGTTCTAACATAGTATTCTGCAGGAAACAGAAGGCCTTCAAGCATAGTACAAGAATGTATTTGACTTTCTGTGGAAGGAGGAGAGACTGCTGCTGGGCTGAAGTTCTTAGATGAACCAAGAATTTCATCCTGAAGTTTCTCACTTCTCCCATCAACAATGTTACTGGGAGATTTTACAGATTTAGAGTTTTGGGTAGTGTTTGCTGGCAACTTACTAAGAGTGAGATCATTTACAGAACATGAATTAGGACTTCCTGGCAGCTGACCACTGGCACTCACAGCTTTATATACTACTGAGTTATCTGTAAATATAGTCATTTTTTTGTCTCGTGCCACCAGGTTTATGGATGAAGCCGGGCCCTGAGTAGTAATTTTGCAGCTACTGTTAGGAGGTGTATGCTCAAGGTGCCGACAATGATTGCTGTTTGACACAGTACATGAAGGAACTGTAGTCTCCATAGAGACATTATTTCCTCCCACAGGTGTATCAATACCCCTTTCTGATTTGCCAGATGGTGGAATTAATACACTCTCTCCAATTCCTGTAACAAGCACTGGAGGGTCAGGAGTTTGAGACTTCAGACTTAAAAGGTGAGTCTTTTCATTTACTAGAGCCCTAGGACTCTTGCTACTGACTGCTTCCTGTCTTTTTTGATGCTTGCCAGGGAGTGCAAGAGAATTAGTGTCAAAAAAACCTTCCTTCCCTGGTGAAGCAGATGATTTCGTCATCGACGGTGCCTTTGTTGTCCCTGGAAGTGTATTCTGCCCTTTCTCACCATCAGGGCTGCTGGTGCTATGCAAAAATTGTCCTTGGATGTCACCTGCTCTTGGTGTATGTAATACTTCTTGGCCACTTTTACAGTTCAAGGACTGAGGTTCAATATCAAGAATCTGAAAGCTGTTTTCTCCAGTCTCCTCATCGAGATGGTTGCTTTGTAATGTGTCACAAGTAAAGCCTTTATTTATAGGTTCTGAGGGGAAAGTATGTACATATGAGACTCAATTAAGTCACTCCCAGGTAGTCACAAGAGAACCAAAACCAGACCCACACAGAAAAATAGACATAGCCATTCATGCAGCATATTTACAGTTAAAGAGTGGCCCTGAAGCTGAGGTAGAGGCCTGCCATGAGCATGAGGCCAGCCTGGAAAACACTGTAAGAGCTATGTATGACTCTGTGGTAAAACAT
>JADRCD010170768.1:14521-47271 GCA_019843815.1 Montemys delectorum
AATTAAGCCAGGCAGTGGTGGCGCACACCTTTAATCCCAGCACTTGGCAGGCGAGTTTCTGAGTTTGAGGCCAGCCTGGTCTACAGAGTGAGTTCCAGGACAGCCAGGCCTACACAAGAAACCCTGTCTCAAAAAAAAACAACCATCCGGGCTGGTGAGATGGCTCAGCGGGTAAGAGCACTGACTGCTCTTCCAAAGGTCGTGAGTCCAAATCCCAGCAACCACATGGTGGCTCACAACCACTTGTAATGAAATCTGATACCCTCTTCTATGTACTCATTTATAATAATAAATAAATCTTAAAAAAAAAGAAAGTAACCAACCAAACAAACAAAAAAGCAATTAAATTGGCAATCCAATTGAAGGCACTGGGTATTGCTTGAATTGTATAACATGAATTTTTATGTTATTTAAGAAGTCTATTGCTTCTTTTCCATGTGAAAAAAAAAATAACATCAGCCAAATGAGGAGCGGATACAAAGCAAGTGTAAGTGAACGGCTAATTTACCAGAGTGGTTTAGCTGTGGGGAGATTTCCTGCTGGGGCACACAATCTTCTATTGCTTTCTTAGTGTTCTTAACCTTCTCAGCTCTTTTGGCACGCTAGAGAAAACAAAAGCAGCCCAACAAATCAATTTTCCTTAAAGCTTTATTACCATCAAGAGCCTTACTTCCCATTAATTGTGATGGGCACACCTGTAATCCTAGCACCCAGAAGGCCAAGGCAGGATGGTGGGCTTATTTATTTTTATTATGTTTTATTTATTGTGTATGTGTGTGGCACACACATGAATACCCCCATGCCTTAGTACTTCTTAGTAGATAGCAGAAGACAACTTTCCTTACACCATGCTATTCCTGAGCATTGAGGTCACTTTGTCAAGCTTGACTGCAGGTGACTTTACCCCCCCAAGCCATCTTGTTGGCCGCAGGTTTATGAATTTTAAGTCAAAATGGGCTACATGAGGCCCTGTTTCAAAACCAAAACCAGACCAACAAAACCTTTTACATAGTTTGTGCAACACCTTAACTTGACCAACTATGATTCACTCACCTGAAGGCGAGCAAGTGTCTTGCTATATTCCTTTTTCAAAAATGCTAGCTTTTCTTTCAACTGGAAGAAAAACATTAACAATTCTGATCAGTGGAAAGGTAAGACCAGAGGGAATGGATGTAGTGCCTAGCAGGCCCGAGACTACATATGGTGCTCAGTGTGCACAGCTTAGCAGCATCCCTCAGCAAGATCAGTACAGAGAAAGCAGTTTTCCCATTCAACCCTTTTCTCAGTTCCCACAAGCACCGAGCTCTCTCAGGACCTTTCCATGATGGTTTCCTGTCACATGGAGCAGTTCCTATGGAGTCCTCAAGCCTCAGTTTGCAGGATTACTTCCCTAGTTATAGACTTCTAGGTTCTTGCTCAAACCCAGTTTAGACACTCTTCCATCCCTCTGTGCTATTCTCAAAATTTACTGCACCACACACTATGCTGTCAATTTTCTCCCGTATCTTCCCATCACTTTGAGAGCTTCTCAACTGGGAGGGGCTATTATCATAGTCAATCAACCAATAAATGCTCTTTATCTATTAATGGCCCAGGAACTTGCAGTGGTAACCCACACCCACCAGTGACACACAACAGTGTCAGTTATCCCTGATGCTTGAGGTATGAGGTGGTTAAGGCAATTTACTTGCAGTGAGGAATGCAGATAACATTCAAGAGCACAGATAAGATCTGACAGAAAAGTACCTAGATTAATCTAACTGATATAAGTAATTTGCTTCCTGTAGGGAGTATAATCACGGAGGCATATCTGAGGGCTACCACTTGCACCTAGAGCTAAAGGAAGGAACTAGTCTTGTGGATATAGCGTATGTGTAATTATTCTAGGTACCACAAATAGGAAAGCTCAATGGTAGACCCAGTTCATACATCTGAAGAATACATAGAAGAAAGCCAGTGAGAGGTAGGGGCTGTTGCTGCTGAGTTCCCAGCCACGCACACAGCAGGCATCTCCACAAAAGCTTTTGCAAATTCATTCAGGTTATGCCAAATTACTAGTCCCTGAAAGTTTAGAATCTCTTTGTCTCCTAAGCTTCTGTGGTTGAAATGTTCCCTCAGCAGAACACCTTTTCCTTTCTGCTTTTTAGGAACCCTGTATTCATCCTTTAGACAATTGTTGGCTTTCTATCCTCAGTATATTCCTTTTAAAACAACAAAAGGGGCTGGAGATGTGTCTCGCTTGTTAGAGAGCTCCCCTAGCATGTGTTTTGATCCTCAGCACCAAATAAACCCAGTTCTTTGGTGAACACCTGTAACCCCAGCACTTGGAAGGTGCTAGGTCATCCTTAGCTTCTTAGTAAATCCAAGACTAGCTTGGGATACGAGATCTTTTCTTAAGAACAACTCCACAAACCAAAAAGCAGCAAAAAAGCTACAATGAAAGTTACTGTCGCCTTCTTTCCTTTCTGCTGAGTGCGGGCTGATTGATGTTGAAATGGGCAAGTTCATGAAACCCAGGAAAGTGGTGCTAGTCCTAGCTGGATGATACTTTGGATGTAAAACCGTCATCGTGAAGAACATTGATGATGGCACCTCACACCGCCCTTAACAGCCAAGCCATGGTGGCTGGAATTGACCGCTATCCCCAAAAGTGACAGCTACCATGGGCAAGAAGAAAACTGCCAAGTGATCCAAGATCAAGTCCTTTGTGAAAGTTTATAACTACAACCACCTTCTACCCACAAGGTACACTGGATATCCCCTTGGACAAAACTGTTGTCAACAAGGATGTATTCAGAGACCCAGCTTTGAAACACAAGGCCAGGCAGGAGGCCAAGGTCAAGTTTGAGGAGCGATACAAGACAGGGAAGAACAAATGGGTTTTCCAGAAGCTTTGCTTTTAGGTATATTTTTGTTTTGGTCATTAAAAATTCAGAAAAAAGTTACTAACTTTAACTTTTCTTAAGCACTTTCCCCACCTCGGTTTCCAGGGACTCCAGTTCTTCTGTGCTAAAGTCACCTCAGTCCCTACCCATTCTCAGACACACAATAATAAAAATGGATGACACTTTCATAATGTGCTTCAGTTGGTCCTAGGGACATTTGTGACTTTAATGTCCACTGACCAATTAGCTCTCACAATAACCCTAACAAATAGATTCTATTATATAATCACCCTCCTTTTATAGATATGCAAACTGAACAGGGAATAAACAGTTCCTCCAGGACGCAGCCATTTATAACTGCTCCATTTAACACCCTCCAGAGGAATTTCATATCATATATTTACATTTTGATTCATAATAGTAGCAAGTTATAGTTATGAAGCAGCATCGAAATTATGGTCATCACAACATGAGGAACTGTATTAAGAGGTCACAGCATTAGAAAGGCCTACAGTCTGCTCTTAACCTCGGTTGTTATCTTGTCGTCAATTTTATCAGCAAGTGCGAGTTATCTCGTTTATTTGTAAATGATCTTTACCACCCTTAGAACGTAAGATGGGATAGGAAGACAAATTAAAGTGAATTCTAATTTTGCACAGGAAGCACAAGTACAAGCAATATTTAAGTCTTGCAGAATAATATACTGAGCCCAAAAGAAATGAGAGCTCTTTCAAACTACTACACTAAATTTGTATGCACACACACACACACACACACACACACACACAAAACACCTATTATATGTAATAGTTATTTATATTGTCTTTCTTCCCTTCGCTCTGTTCCAACATGGGTCTTAAACATGGAGAAAGTCTGCTGCAGCATCAACCAGAGTACACATTATAAACATCCCCTTCAACAATGTAAACCTACTTTGGAGGTCAAGCCCTAATACATAAACATGAAAATGTAAGTACAAGGCTTATAAGTACGTGAGGGGGCAGGGTGGAGTGGGAGAGAAGGGGGCCTCTAGGTTTACCTATATGTAAAGTTTTACACCTATATTTACGCAGTGCCACTAGAAGTTGGGTCTGGCTAATTTGCATTTTAAGCTTCACCACGAGAGCAGCGCGCTCTTCTCGACTTCTCGCGGAGGACACTGCCTGGGATACAGGAACTAGGTTTGAAAGCCCTGGGTCACCCTTCCCGCAACCCGGGCACCTTTTCCTTCTCCGCACAGCTGAGGGGCTTCCCGGAAAGCTCTTCCATCGGGATGGAAGCCGAACGCAAGGAGCAGCCGTCTCCAGCCTCGGGTCACGGGGACCCAACCAGGACTTCCTGGGGCTAGAAGGAATCCTGGGGAAGAACCGGGACTTAGTTCACCCTCACTAAGTGACTGGCGAGCCACACAGGTCCCGCGCGCTACCCGCTCTGGCCAATTAAAAACGCTCTTCGCTCTGCGCACGCGCAGCTGGAGACCGCCGAGCCATCGAGCAGGGCTGACCAAAGGAGAGTCGATGAGAGTCGTAGGCGGAGATAGCGGAAGTGGACAGACAGCCGGAAGTAGCTGGAATCACCGTCTGCCTGAGCGACTGACAGGATCCTGAGGTTTAGCGAGGAGGCAGCCATGGAGTTGGGCGAACTGCTGTACAACAAGTCCGAGTACATCGAGACGGTGCGCGTCTGGCGACCCTGTCCCCGCTGGCAGTCACGGGCCTCTCGAGGACTGGACGGTCGCCCTCCTGTCCCTGATACACTCGCCCCGCTCCCTCAGTCCCTTCCTTGGATGACGTAGAGACGCTTCGGGTTTCGTCTGATTGTTATTTAGAGGTTGCATGCATGAATTAGGCTCTCTCCTCCATTCCGTGTGTGTGTGTGTGTCTGTGTGTCTGTCTGTCTCCGGGAAGGGAAGTGTGGGTGTGGGTGGGTGTGTATGCATACATATGTGTGTGTGTGTGCATATACATACGCCTGATTTTCCAGTTAAGTAATGTCTTCCAGAAGAATACACAATACAACCTATTCATTTTAATATTAATTACATTTTTCAGGCTCCGAGTCCTTTTAAAAGTAATATTTCACAGTCTGCTTACGTGCTAAGAAGTTATTGTTTCTAATCGTCAACTCATAATAACATGAGCCCCTATTAGGGATACTATCATTTTTTTTTCCTGTATGTCTGTGATCATGGGAAAGTAATTTTCCTCATTTAGGCCTACGAAACCATAATATGGGATTTGAATGCACAACTGTCATTAGACCTGTCATTAGATACCAATCCTGAATTCATTTCTAATTCACCCTTGCTCTTTTGATATATTGGATCCAGACCGTGAGCACTCTTATTACTGAGCCTCTTCAGCCTTTCTTCCCCTCTCGATGCCTTCCTTTTTGGGTTGTTTTGTTTTGTTTTGTTTTGTTTGTTTTTGTTTTGTTTTTCGAGACAGGGTTTCTCTGTAGAGCCCTGACTGTCTAGGAACTCACTCTGTAGACCAGGCTGGCCTCGAACTCAAAAATCCACCTGCCTCTGCTTCCCAAGTGCTAGGATTAAAGGTATGCGCCACCACCCGCCTTCTCTAGTTTTTGATGGTTTGTTTTGTGATGGAGTCTCACTTCATAGTTTAGTCTAAACTCAAATTCACAGTCATCCCGCCCAGAGCTGGGACAGTACGGGTGCAGTATACATTCAGGCCTCATTCCTTTTTAGACTGCCCCTCATTTGAAGTAATTTTCTCCTCAGTGTGAGCTTTCTTGATGGAAACTGTAGTCCAAAATTCCTCTCTTTTTCACCCTGGGTTTCTGTTTGCTTTTAGGCATCTGGGAACAAAGTTAGTCGCCAGTCTGTTTTGTGTGGAAGCCAGAACATCGTTCTCAATGGCAAGGTAAAGGGGCATAGGCAGCTTTAGGAGGCATACCTTTGCTTGCTTGGCTAGTCACCATGTCAGCAGGGTATATGAAATAGTGCTGTGTCTCCAATTTGTCATTTCCGGTTCTTTTTTTTTTTTTAAAGATTTATTTTAGTCAGGCACACCTTTGATCCCAGCACTTGGGAGGCAGAGGCAGGCAGATTTCTGAGTTCGAGGGCAGCCTGGTCTACAGAGTGAGTTCCAGGACAGCCAGGGCTACACAGAGAAACCCTGTCTCAAAAAAAAAAAAAAAAAGATTTATTTATTTTATGTATATATGAGTACATTGTCATTGTCTTCATACACACCAGAAGAGGGCATTAGATCCAATTACAGTTGGTTGTGAGCCACCATGTGATTGCTGAGAGTTGAACTCATAACCTTCGGAAGAGCAACCAGTGCTCTTAACCGCTGAGCCATCTCTCCAGCCCTTCTCTTTCTTTGTGTTTTTTTCCCTCCAAATTAGATTTATTGAATGCATAAAGATAATCAATGAGGAGAAACCAAAAAATTAGAGAGCTGCTTTAAGGAAGAGGGTGGGGGGGAAGGGCAGTAACACATGAAATGTAACAGGAGAGGGCACAGGAGACACAGGGGCAGCCAGATGGGGGGAGAGGTAAGGGGAGGGATTTCTTCTGAAGAGAATGTGAACACTTTTGCCATTTTCTTCAGTATTATATTTAAATAGGATTCATATTGCATTAGATATTATGAATAAGAAAGTGGGGGCTGGAGAGATGGCTCAGTGGTTAAGAGTACTGACTCTTCTTCCAGAGGTCCTGAGTTCAATTCCTTGCAACCACATGGTGGCTTAAAACCATCTGTAATGGAATCTGATGCCCTCTTCTGGTGTATCTGAAGACAGCTACAGTGTACTCACATAAATTAATTAATTAATTAATTAATTAAAGAAAGAAAGAAAGAAAGAAAGAAAGAGGTGGTGGAGGGAAGACCAGAAATCTTTTGTATCTGAACAAAATACAGTGGCAGATTGTTCTGCTATGCTGTATTGTGCCCAGGACTACTACACACAAAACTCATAAAGAGGCAATAACTTAAGTCTTTTAAAACAGAATTCAGGGACATGGACTTCACTGGTAATTTTTAAATGTATTTTGCTTTATAGACCATTATAATGAATGACTGTATCATCCGAGGAGACCTGGCAAATGTAAGAGTTGGACGTCACTGTGTTGTGAAAAGCCGTAGTGTCATAAGGCCACCGTTCAAAAAATTCAGCAAAGGGTATGTGACTTAATTACCTGTTTGCAGTCCTAGGCTCCATCCTGTTCCTGGTGATGTTGCCCATGACCGTGTGTTTAGATGTGTAATGACAAGGTCTGGCCATTTGGGGGCACTGCATAAGAGCTCACAAAAATGAACCTCTGGGTGCTTATAACCTTGTTCATTGTTTGCTGTCAGGAGTAGAAAAGTCCCTACAAGAATTAGACAACTGAAGCATAGATAGTAAAGCCTGAATAAAGGGGGAAGCTGAGGTTTCCTCTTGAATGTATACCATTCGAGAATCAGATAGTACTGAGAAATTTGGATTTTTAATTTAAAATTAGAGAACTCTCAGGACTAGTGTAGCCAATAGTTTCTAAAACTACAAGTCCCTGTATAATCATTGCATAACAACAAATGAGAGGTTTCTGAGTTTGTAAAACCAAAAATGGATTCAAAACAAAATACAAAATGAATCCAAAGTTTCTGGCAATACCTGCTCATGGTACATCATCTGCAGCCTGAGCTCTGCACACACACGTGCACACTGCACTGTGCATGACACCATACAAGCTACACCAGTGAATGCTTCCTGAAGCGTTCCACTCAGGTCTGAACTACAGTAAAAATTCTAATGTCTTTACTGTATATTTTGCTGCTATTAGAGAAACAATCCTTGGATTTTACTATATTAGAATGGTGGGTTTTGAGGCTGGAGAGATGACTCAGTGATTAAGAGCACCACTGCTCTTACAAAGGATCTGCCTGGTTTACAGTGCCTATTGTTCCAGTTAAGGACTAGTTCGTTCTCCTGGCCTCCTTGGACTCTTACATGCACGAGGTGTACATAAACTTCTGCAAGCAAATACACATATGTAGAGGAATTTTAATCCAGCAAAGGGCTACTGTAGCTGGAATGCAGACACACCTTGAGACACACCTTTAATCCCAAACAATGAAAGTAAAGTTTGTAGAAGGAAAGGCCTATGCTTGAAAGTGATGTCTAATTGAGAGGCAGACAAAGTAACAAATCAGAGAAAGATTTGACACTAGGATATGCCTAACTTTCAGGAGAATAGAGAGGAAAGAGAAGAGCAGAGACAGTTTTACTGGGAGAGTTTTACAGAGACAGGTCAAAAAGAGAACAAGCTAGACATAAATGAAGACAGAACAAGCCAGAGAATGAGAAGGAGCCAGAAATTAGAACAGATTGCCAGATTTAGTATGAGGCTAATCAGAGCAATTCAGTCAGAAGCCAGACTAAGTAAGTAAACTTGGAGAGGAGTTTAAGCCAGAACAGTTGAGCTGAACCAGTCAGCCACAGCTCTGAAAGAACTAGAAAGGTTGAGCTTATTCTGTTGCATATCTTGGAGATTGAAAACATTCGAGGCCTAGATTAAATTGTATGGAGGCTAGAAGCTTCCAGACTATGCCTAGGTCAGCAGATGGAGGCAGTAAGCCTCTGAGACAACAGTTAGATCAGTAGAATAATAAAAGATACATTTACACACACACATATAAAACAAATCTTTCAAAAAAAAAAAAAAGATTGTTGTTTATAACAGTTGCTCTTTGAGTTGTTAAAAGGAAAAGTTAGTCGATATATTTTGTCTTAAGATTAGGACATATTTTTCCAGTAGTTTTTGAAATGGCTTTAAACATAGCTGCCATTTTATACTAAGTATTTATGCACAGTGGCTTTCTGAGCATTGATACTTATAAAATTAGAGTATCAGTTAACTCTGAGCAACAGTGAAGATGCTCTGTCTTGCGTTATCAAATACCTAGGCAAGACCTAATTATGTAAAAATAAATGAACACACCACAGCATTTACACTTGCTTTTGTCTTTAATAATGGTAAAGGTGTATGTATATCAAAGTTTTTTGTTTTGTTTTTTTTTGCTTTTTTTTTTTTTGTTTTTGTTTTTTGGTTTTTTCAAGACAGGGTTTCTCTGTGTTGTCCTGGCTGTCCTGGTACTCACTCCGTAGATCAGGCTGGCCTTGAACTCAGAAATCCACCTGCCTCTGCCTCCCAAGTGCTGGGATTAAAGGCATGTGCCACCACTGCCCGCTCAAAGTTTTGTTTTAAAATAAATTTCTCGCTGGGTGGTGCTGGCGGCGCGCGCCTTTAATCCCAGCACTTGGGAGGCAGAGGCAGGCAGATTTCTGAGTTTGAGGCAAGCCTGGTCTACAGAGTGAGTTCCAGGACAGCCAGGGCTACACAGAGAAACCATGTCTCAAAAAAACCAAAAATAAATAAATAAAGTAAAATAAAATAAATTTCTCTATGATTTACAATGAGATTGGACGCATTCAGATCATCATGACCATAGACTCCTTATGATCTATTACCAGTAAATATTTGTGTATGTGTTTGTTTGAGATAGGTCTAGTGTAGCTCAGTCTGGTCTTGAACCCCCTGATTTTCCTCACTCAACCACTTAAGTGGCTGGGATTATAGGTGTGTGCCACAACTCTCAGCTTAAATGTTTCACTAGGAAACCTATTCTATATAATTGTATACCCGGGTTCACATAAAAAAGAATTTCTTGGGTAAAAAGATATCAGGAATAGAAAAAGTAATAGGGTTTGTTGTAGTCTGCTATGTGATCGAGGAATTTTGTTGCACAAGAGGAAGAAATTTAAAATACTAAAAATTAACAAAGTTTAAGTAAATCTTGAGCCTTGGCTGATAGATACTATGACTTACAAAATATCCCTTTTAGAACAGGGCTGGAGGAGTTAGTGCGGAAACAACTACTTTATATCTCATCTAGTCCACAGATTTAAAATATGACCTAGGAGCTTGGCTCAGTAGTTCAGAGTGCTTACTGCTCAGTCTCAGTTTCACATGAATGAGGTATGGTGGCACACAGCTCTAGTTCAGAGGCAAGAGGATCAGATATTCAAGGTTATCTTCTGCTATATAACAAATTGAAGACAGCTTGGGCTATATGAAACCCTCTTTTCTTCCCTAGACCCCCAGTTAGTTAGTTAGCTAGCTGTTAGTTAGTTAGTTAGTTAGTTAGTTAGTTAGTTAGTTCTTTATTTTTGCAGTCTGTTGGTCATCCATACTGATAGCCTATGAACTTTTCAGTCCTGGAAACAGATTACTAAGCATGATGTGTGCGCTTTGTCAAAGAAAGCAGGAACAGGTCAATACCCACCCACTTTAATCTGCTTTGAAGATCCTACTCCTCCTGCTTTATTGTTTCCTTGCAAAACCCAGCAATCCTGATTTTGAGTTTTTAGCCTGATTCTTTGGTTTTAACATTTGGAGTATCTGTGACCTGAGGATTGTTTTTCTTGCAAGGAATAGTCTTATTAAGACATGACAAAAACTGAGGCTATGGTACCTGCTTATAACCCCACTGCTCAGGAAGCTGAGTCAGGAGGATCAAGGAGTTAAGGTAGATCACCCCGAGATATGTCACAAATTTCAGGCTAGCCTAGGCAACATAGAAAGAGTATCTGTAAAGGCTGGCCTGGTAATGAATATCTATAATCCCAGAGCTTGTGAGGCAGAGGCAAGAGAATCTTAGTGAGTTTGAGGCCACTCTATATTGTGAGCTCCAGGATGGTCAGAACTACAAAGATCAACCCTGTCTCAAAAAACAAAAAGACAAATGAATCAATCTGTAAATAAATAAATAAATGTGTAGGTTATGCTCTATAGTTCTGTAAACCTTAACCCAAGCTCCATCACCTTTCTCTTTCCTGATTCATCTTCTTTTCCTTTTTAGTGTTGCATTCTTTCCTCTGCATATTGGCGATCATGTCTTTATTGAGGAAGACTGTGTGGTCAATGCTGCCCAGATTGGTTCTTATGTTCACGTTGGGAAGAACTGTGTGATTGTGAGTATAGGATTCATTCAACTAAGCAGCTTCATTTTCTGTCTTCCCCTCCCATCCCATTGGGAGAACTTTGTCCCTGTAACAGGGGATGAGCCATTTCCACTTTTCTGGGGGTTAAGATTTTCTTACTGGATTTGGGCTTTTTTCCAAGCATTTATAATAATGGCTAGTGGTCTGGGGAACTTGCTCAGATGTAAAGTGTGTATGTGGCATGTATGAGGCTCTGGATTTGATTCTTCAACACCGTAAAGACACAAACACACAGCCAAAATAAAAACAAGTAATAATGGCTAGCCTCTATTGATACTCTTCCATATGATGTTATGGAAGGAATGAGGACCTGCATTTGATCCTAGAACCCACATAAGAGCCAGATGTGGTATCACACATTTGCAAGCACTGGGGAGGCAGAAACAGCAGACTGTCTGACCAACCAGCCTACTTGCCAAGCACTGGGGAGGCAGAAACAGCAGACTGTCTGACCAACCAGCCTACTTGCCAAGCACTAGGGAGGCAGAAACAGCAGACTGTCTGACAAGCCAGCCTACTTGCCAAGCACCAGAGCAAGGAGAGACCCTGTGTCATGAAAAAGAAGGTGGATGCTGCCCAAGGACCAACACTGAAGGTTAACAGCTGGCCTCTGTATGAATGTGCATACCCATATGTTCCAACATGAACACATACATGTACTCACACATAAATGTATACACACACAAAACTTCTTTCCGTCAGTTACTTCATTTAATATTCGTACCCACACAAGGGTGTTGGCACTGTTGTTATTCTTGTTTACTGCTGAGAGTATTGAGATCTATAGATAGTAAGTGTTAGAATAGGCAGGGCAGTCCAGACAAATCACACCATGGAGCAGGCCTCACATCGGAGGTGTATTGGCAGAGGCAGCCTCTGGGAGAAGGTAGAAGGAAAGAAGGGGCTGGTGTGGGGTCAATTCGTCTTTTATCTGGGCTGTGACTCATGCACAAAGGCAATTCGTCTTTTATCTGGGCTGTGACTCATGCACAAAGGGACTCAGCGGGTGCCATGACGATGGATTCAAGAGCAGCACTGTCACCTAGAGATGACGTGTCTGGTCACTGGGTTCAAGAGCTGGCTGTAAAGACCAGTGTCTGATGCTAACCCTAAGGGATTTGACAAAGGCAGCAGTAGAGCTACAATTAAATATACATACCATTTGAATAGCTGCACTGCCAATTGGGTTGTTTGTTGCCTTGTCTCATAAAACTTAGAATGTGCTATGGATGAAGGATATTGTCTTAGGTTTCTATTCCTGTGAACAGACATTATAACCAAGGCAATTCTCCTAAGGACAGCATTTAATTGGGGCTGGCTTACAGGTTCAGAGGTTCAGTCCATTCTCATCATAGCAGGAACATAGCAACATCCAGGCAGGAATGGTACTAGAGAAGGAGCTGAGAGGTCTACATCTTGTTCTTAAGGCAAACAGAATACTGCTATCTCCAGGCAGTGGCTCACCCCCACAGTATCACACTTCCTCCAACAAGGCCACACCTACTCCAACAAGGCCACACCTCCCAATAGTGCTGCTCCCTAGGTAAAACATATCCAAACCACCACAGATATGATGGGCAAATTGAAACTAGTGCAGAAGACAATGGTAGCTTGGACAGTTCAGGAGAGGGATTAATGTGTTGAGGGTCAGTATCACCAAAGGGCATATTGTTAGGGGACTGCAGGTCATGCAGGGAGCAGATAGGCCTCCAGTTCAGCAACACCTGAAAGACCTTCATCCATAGAAGCAGAGGTGTCACAGGCAAGGTTTGGGTTTCTTGCTGTTTTGTAGATAAAGAAACAGCTGTTGGGATGTTGAGAATCATGTTTTAGTTGAGAATGTTAATAACCAAAGGTTGGCTGCATAACGTCTAGAGAAGATGTTTTGTATATTCAGATGTGTACCACAGACTGGATTATAGTAAAAGCCAGGGTCTTCCACCCCAAAATGCAGAGCTAACTCTCTGCCCTAGCTAAGTGTTAAAGTATCGAAACCCATGCTGTTCACAGTTGTTTGTTCTAGAAACCATAAAGACTCAGCATGGGTGGTCAGTGCAGGCGGAGTTAATGTTGATGTGAAAACAATTCTAATTGGACTTGGAGATGGGTAAACAATAATTCTGCCACGTCTTCTTCTTGTTGCAAAGGCATTCCTGACTATGTATAGAGCAAAAGTTATTGTTCAGCTCTATGTTAAAGAAAGAGGAATGAAAAAGTTGATCTCAATCAGTCGTGGTGCATACCTTTAATCCCAGCACTTTGAAGGCAAATATAGATGGATCTCTGAGTTTGAAGCCAGTCCAGTCTACAGAGCCAATTTCAAGACAGCCAGGGCTATGTAGAAAAACCCTGTCTTGACAAAAAACAAAAACAAAAAAAAAAAAACAAACAAAAAACCCCCAAAAACACACACATAAGAAAAACAAACAAAAAGTTGATATCAAATAGAAGAAAGAAGAATAATGATGAAGGGAGAAGCTAGAAGGAGATGGGATAAGGGTACTAACGTACAGTGTAGCAAGGAGGGTGTTCTAGTGTACAGCACAGCATAGCAGAAGACCCTCACTCCACAGCAAGGAGGATGTTCTAGTGCACATCGCACCAGAGGAGCCTCACTCCACAACAACTCACTATATACTTATCCATAGCAACTTACTGTCAATTTAAGAAGAACCTGAAGAGGCATTGGAACGCTCTAAACATCAAGTGATAAGACAATCAAAATTTTAATTGCATTGATTTGAGCAGCACATGTTGTGCACTGAAGTATCACACTATAACTTACAAATATGTACATCTATTACACTGGTTATTACATACTGACTGCTGCCAGAAATGAAGCCCTGCCCTGTGTATCCCTGGCAAGCATTCTGTCCTGAGCTACATGTCTAACACTTAAGTCACTTTTTAAAAATTTGTTTTGTTTTAAGACAGGGCCTGGCTAAGTTGCTTGGACTAATCAGGAACTTGCTGTGACTAGGCAAGGACTAGCCTGGCCTTGACTGTGTGCTACTGCTGTCCCAGCCTTCCAAGTTGCTGAGTTCTAGGCCTGTCTTACCATTCCTAGAGAGAGACTCTGCTTTTTGTACCTCTTTTCAGAACAGTACTTTTCAGAATAGCCCCTGATCGTTGTTCAGTGTGAGCAATACTTGTTAAACCTTGGCTTTTTTCGAGACAGGGTTTCTCTGTGTAGCCCTGGCTGTCCTGGAACTCACTCTGTAGACCAGGCTGGCCTCGAACTCAGAAATCCACCTGCCTCTGCCTCCCAAACACTAAGATTAAAGGCGTGCGCCACCGCCGCCCAGCTAAAATTTGGCAGTTTTTAAAGCTTTTTAAGCTTTAGCGTCTTTAGAACTGTAGACTCCCAGAGCTAAAGCCTAACTGCCTCTGTGCCACATAGACGGTAGAATGCCCCATGTGATGGTCCAATAATGGCTTGCTGTGGAAGGTGTAATTTGGAATTGCAAGCAATATCTCAGGCATTTTGGTACATCAGCTTTATGCTTGTTACGTCAGTCCTGGCAGCTTTTTTGTTTTGTTTTTTGAGACAGGGTTTCTCTTTGTAGCCCTGGCTGTCCTGGAACTCACTCTGTAGACCAGGCTGGCCTTGAACTCAGAAATCTGCCTGCCTCTGCCTCCCAAAGTGCTGGGATTAAAGGTGTGCACCACCACTGCCTGGCTCAGTCCTGGCAGCTTTGCTGTTGGTTTGGCTTTATGTCCTGCTTCCAGGATGAGGGAAATACTGAGCAGTTATGTTAACTTGGCTTACATAAAGGTAGCCAGGTCAGAGCAAAATGAGCAGCTCCTGATTCCTCCTTGAGGAAGAATGAGGAAGCCTTTTACCTCCTCAGCTATTACAAATCCACTCATGTCTTAAAGCCATCTACATTCTTCATACTGTTGAGAATTAATCCCTGTTCTCATAATATTCCTGAAATTCAGTTAAATTCTATTTCTTTAAGTAGACAGGATCTAAGTGTGTGGGATGGTTAACTAGTGGACAGAGCAGGCTGTAAGCTATGTGCTGGCTATCAGTAAGTAGTGAGAAGATCCCTTCCCACTGTATTTTTCTAAGGCCCTTTGTCTATGGATCCCAGCATGGGAATGTGCCATGCTTTACTTAGCACATTCTATATGCATGTGCTTAGTCTTGGCAATTAGGAGTGTAGGCATAACCACAGCCTTAGATAACATCACCTTGTGGTTCACTGGGGGAGATAGTTGATATCTTTGAAAATACCAAAGCTAATTAATGAGTGAGAACTACCAGGGGAGCATCAACATCTGCACTTATAGCCTGCTTCTGAACCAGACACACCAGTTGTTGCCAGTGTTTTTGTCCATCTAGCTGGAGACAGCTTAAGCATTCATGAAATTCAGGCATTGCAGATAGGAGCTTTTTTTTTTAAAGCTAGGTATGGTGGTTCACACCTTTAATTCCAGCACTGAGTGGGGATAGAGACAAGTAGATCTCTGTTAGGCTAGCCTGGTCTACAAAGCAAGTTCCAGGACAGCCAGGGCTGTTACACAGAGAAACCCTGTCTCCATAAACAAAAACACAATTATTTTATTTTATGTGTATGGGTGTTTGCCTGCATGTATATCTGTGCATTGCATGTCTCCTAGGAGACTGCAGAGGTCACAAGAGGATATAAGATTCACTGGAGCCGGGCAGTAGTGGTGCACGCCTTTAATCCCAGTACTTGGGAGGCAGAGGCAGGCGGATTTCTGAGTTCGAGGCCAGCCTGGTCTACAGAGTGAGTTCCAGAACAGCCAAGGCTACACAGAGAAACCCTGTCTTGAAAAAGCCAAAAAAAAAAAAAAAATTCACTGGAACTGGAGACTGTTGTAAGCTACAGCTGTCCTAGGAATCGAACCTGGTCCTTTGGAAGAGAATTGAGCGCTTTTAACTGCTGAGCCATCTCTGTGGCCCCCTTTGAGTTTTGTTTTTGTTTTGAGATGGACGTCTCACTAATAGCTGGTCTGTGCTTGCCAAGAGATTTGTTTGCCTGTGCTTCATGCATGCTGGGATTAAATCAGGCTGCTACCTGTTAAAGTAACTTTTATTTGCCAAATGTAATTGTCTTGGAGGCTTACTGCTAAGTAAGCTCACCTTTCTAGTTCTTTCTAAACTCTAGCTGGATGGTTCAACTCAGCTGTTCTGGCTCAAAATTCCTCTCCAAGTTGACTGATTCAAACTGGCTTCTCTCAGCTTCTCAGTGAATTGTTCGACTTGGCCTCAAACTAACACTAGTAATTTGTTCTAATCTTCTGTCTCCTCCTTATTCTCTGGCTCATTCTGTCTTCACCTGTGTCTAACTTGTTCTCTCTGCAACCTGTCTCTATAAGACTGTCTTAGTAAAAACTACCTCTGAACTGAACTCATTGAAACTCAACTCAACTGCACTGACTTTGATTGTACTCATCTAAACTGAACAGAACTACATCAACCAAGCTGACTCAAGCGAACTGACTAAACTCTCTGTGCTGCTCTTAAGTAGTCTCTCTTTCCTGTCTGTTCTGATGAGAGTTGGATATATCCCATCTCTGACTCATTCTGCCAAATCTTTCTCTGCTTTTTCAACTTGTCTGCCCCTCAATTAGACATCACTCTCCAATGTGGATGCTTCCTTCTACAAACTAACCTTTTCTTCATGGTTTGGGATTAAAGGTGTGTACTAAGGGTATGTCGGTATTCTAGCCAGAGGAATTAAAGATATGTGTCCTGTCTGCATTCCAGCCGGATCACGCAGACCTGGGTCTTTGGATGTGATCTCTTACCAGAGCAGCTGTGTTACTGGATTAAAATTTCTTTACAGCTATCATTTCTGGTGGTAGAACCTTTTTTAAAATCTTCACTTAGGGAAACTGTAGAGATGGCTCAACAGTTAAAAGCACTGGCTGTTCTTCCTGTTCTTCCTGTGCTTTTAACTGCTGAGCCATCTCTGTAGCCCCCTGGGTTTTGTTTTTGTTTTGAGATGGGTGTCTCTCTAATAGCTGGTCTGTGCTTGCCAAGAGATCTGCTTGCCTATGTTTCCTGCATGCCTCCTTCCTGAGGACCCAGAGTCAATTTCTAGCACCCACATAATGGCTCACCACCATCTGTAATTCTAGCTTCAAGGTCTTCAAAGGCACCAGGAGACAAAAATACCAATACACTTAAATAAGTAAAACTTTGAAAGATTTCATTTGGCAGCATACTTTTTCTCATGGAAATAAGCAGGCTGATCAAGATACAGGTGAATTTACAAGCTCTAGTAAAGACAGTCAATGGGCTGGAGAGATGACTCAGTGGCAGTGTTTTCTGTGTCTGGTGAAGAATCTGAGCATTAGTCTCTAGCACCATGTAAAAGCTGCACATGGTGGCACATGCCTCTAATCCCAGTGCTGGCGGCCCAATGGCTGGGTAGTCTAGCTACAACAGTGAGCTCTAGGCTCAATGAAAGGAGTATTTAATTTCAAGCAAACTCCCCGTCATTAGAAGCCATGATTGCTGGGGTATAGAGATGCATGCTTGCTATCCTAACACTCCAGAGGTAGAAGCTGTTGGTTCTCTGAGTTTGAGGCTCTACAATAATGAGACACTATCATTAAAATGCCATGAATAGAGATAATATAGAACAGCCTCAACACAGCACACTAATCAAGCTTTACTCCATGTTTTGATCAATACCTACTAATGAGATTATAATTTCAGGGCCGCCGCTGTGTCTTGAAAGACTGCTGCAAAATTCTTGACAATACAGTATTACCTCCAGAAACTGTGGTCCCCCCATTCACTGTCTTCTCTGGCTGCCCAGGTAATGTTGATGTTAATATGTCCATTTTAACCACCTTAAGACTGTTTTCCATCACTAAAGTAATATGTAGGACTTCTGTCTCTGATATGCGATTTAGCAAGAAAATACTACAAAAGATATATGAATAAGTAGCTTTTGTTGAGAGTGGTATTTGTTTTTTGAGTCAGTGGTCTCACTTTGTAGCTTTGGTTGGCCTGGAACTCACTACGTAGACTAGGCTGCCCTTGAACTCAAAGAGATCTGACTGTATGTGCCTCCCTAGTGCTGATATTAAAAGCACGTACCACCATACCCAGTGCACAAGCTGCACTTGGAATCAATAATGATTGATAGTTTTTTAAAACAGGAAATTATCGGAAACAAAGAAGTATGGAAACCCAGACTGGAAGATTGCAGTGTTGAATGTTGCTATCATAGTAGAATGATTTAAAATGTGGTACTTGTGGAGATAGACGGGAAAGCTTTAGATGCGCATATGGTAGAAAGACTGCTCAAATACCTTTGAAGGGTTTCTCCTCACGAAGGTTGCTATAGGGGCTAGAGTGCTGGCTCAGGGGTTAAGAGCATGGATACTCTTCCACAGGACTTGGTTTCATTCCTGAAACCCATACGGTAGCTCAGCTTTTTGTAATTCCAGTTCCAGGGGATTCAGCTCCCTTTCTGGGCTATGGAATAGCCAGCTGTACACGGGGTATACAGTTGTACATGCAGACAAAATACCTGTGTACATAAAAGTAAACAATAACATTAAAAAGAAAAGGTTGCCAGAGAAACCCTGTCTCAAAAAAACAAACAAACAAAAAAGATAAAAAAGAAAAGGTTGCTACGGAACAGATTTGCCACCAGCACATGGGAAGGACAAAGATGTATTTCTCTCTTGCCTGGGCTCCGAGTGGACAAAGGAGAAAGGAAAATCTCCTTAGCGATAGATGTATGGGCTTCGTCATCTTAATGTCTTCACGTTCTTTAGTACCAGCTTCTTACGGTCACTGAGCACTAATGACAGAAGACGAGGAAGCCATCCTGGTACTTTAGATGGAAGTAATAAAGACTTTGAAAAAGCCCAGCTGCATGTGACCATCCAGGTCTCTGGACTGAGCAAACTGAGACTGAGGTGTTCTGTTCCCACTGTCAAAGCCTTGTCTAGCACCAAAGACTCCTCATTTAGAGCCTAAGCTTCTTGCACTGTGACAAGATACTTTTGATTTTCCTTTTGCATAGTCTCACAGATAAATACTAGATATTAGGGTACTTTATTGGCACTTCCATCTTTGAATTCAGACATGTGGGCTTGCAGGAAATCTGGCACATTAATGGAGAGCTACGTGAGCTAAAATTAAACCATGAAGCAAAAAGAACTGGAAACCAGGATGGATCTTGATCAGAAGACACAAGTTCAGATGCCACTGCAGCCAGGCAGATAGTGCAGTGATTAAAGCCATAGCCCATCATGGCTCCTTGACATGCATCTGAGAGCATGGCAGCTGATGTTTAAGGAACAGTTAAATATGGGAGTTTTATGTGATATACCTACATTTTTAAAGTAGTCTAATTATTACATAAAGATTAAATACTGTGAAGTTTGGGGGCTGGAGAGAAGACTTGGCAGTTAAGAGCACTTGTTTCTCTGGCAGAGGATCTGGTTTCAATTCCAAGCACCTACATGATAACTCACAGCTATCTATAAGTATAAGCTATAAGCTATACAGTTTCAGAAGATCTAAAGCTCTCTTTTGACTTCCCTGGACACCAGGCATGCATGTGGTGCACAAACATACATGCAGGTAAAATATTCATACACATTAAAACAATGTTTTTGAGCCAGGTATTAAAGGTACACACCTTTAATCCCAGCACTTGGGAAGCAGACACCAGGACTACATAGAGACCTTGTCTCAAACAAAATAAAACAAAAATACTGTGAAGTTTGAACATGCTTGCAGACCTCACGTGTACTTTTTATTTGTAGAGTGCCTATGAGAATTCTGTGAGGTTTTTGGTTTTGTTTTTATTTTTAGATATACTCAGTACATTTTGTAAATATATAAAATATATAGGTATGCTTATATGTTTGAATGGATAATATAGGTATTTGAAACTACCTTTATAAGTGAAATCAAACTATTTCTCTGTATGGCTTGGAAACTGCCCTTAGCAATATACCATATTATCGTGATATATAGAGAACCACATCATTCCTTGCCGGGCTCTCTCCTGGCAGAACCAGGCAAGAGAGAGAGAACTCAGTCCAGCCGAGTCTCTAGGGGCTGAGCGGGATGGTGAGTGTCTCAGCTCAGATCTCCTTCCATCAGGAGAACAACCACCCTGAGAGTCTGTCAAAGCAGGAACTCCTTTTATTGTATCAATCTTTTCTTTATAAAGGGCTGAGAGAGGAGGTGTTTTTTGCTGAGGTGAGATGACGTAGGAGGAGGGGAAAGTTGACAAAGTGGGGTGACTGACTGAGCCAACAAAGTTACTCCACATCAGCAGTAGCTAGGCAAAGTCAGGCTTAAGCAGGTAGTGCTGAGTCACTCCAGTACAGAAGCGACTAAGACAGTTTACAAAGCTTTTTGTCCTCAAGGCTCAAACCAGGGCCATATAGGGCCCAACAGCTCCTCTCAAGGGTTACAGATTTCATGTACTGCATAGGTGAATTTAACACAAAGGATTGAATCAGTCCCATAATGTAAGGGATCACTAGAAGTTGAACCTGGGCACTATTAGAAACTGCTGTTCTGACATTCTTTTACATGTATTGTACAATTGGACCTAGTTATCTCTGACATACATTCTTAGAAGTTGACTTATGAGCCACAGAGTATAAATGCTGAAAACTTTGCTAGCTTTTTATTTATGTGTATGTGTCCTTGCCTGCATATATCTCTGCACTTCATGCATGAAGCACCCAGACCTAGAGTTACACATGGTTGTTAGCTGCCATGTGGTGGATGCTGGTACTGAACCTAGGACCTCTCTGTAAGAACAGTTAGTGCTACTCTTAACTGTCAAGGCATTTCTCCAGTCCTCTGCTACCCATTTTTAAAGTACATGAATGGAGACAGCAGCTTACAGTACCTCTGTTACAGAAAGTTTGTTGTTGTTTTGGGACAGGTTTCCTGTGCAGCCCTGGCTGTCCTGGAACTCACTCTGTAGACCAGGCTGGCTGGCCTCAAACTCAGAAATCCTCCTGCCTCTGCCTCCCAAGTGCTGGGATCAAAGGCATGCTCCACCACCGCCGGGCTATACCCTAGAATTCTTAACCATGCTTGTTCCATCACGGACTGTTCTGTTGTCCTCTTTTGATTCATCTATACCCAGTATCAATGCTTTGGTGGATTGAGTTTTACTGTAGGAATGGCAGGACAGTTCTTCCCTTGGGGATAAGGATAAGGCTCACTGGGGCTCACTGGGGAGTGAGTCCTGGGGATGAGAAGCCCTTGTGTGGAACAACCACAGCAGTCAGAGATGCCTTCCCTTTTTGGGTCTTGTAAAGATGTTCTGACCTCCTCCAGCTGGACTTTGTTTCTTCATTTGAGAGCTGTAGTGTTTAGTTCCCAAACAGACTCAGACCTTTCAGAAGATGTATGTAATCAACAGTCTTGTCAGTCTGAAGATGAAGGGCCTCAGAGTTAGATCCTCAAAACAGTGCAAAAGGCTTGGCACAAATGGTAGGTTTACTAGTCTTGGCTCCCTTGCTTGACTGGGTCTCTCTTTCCTCAGGCCTCTTCTCAGGGGAGCTCCCAGAGTGCACACAGGAGCTGATGATTGATGTCACCAAAAGTTACTACCAGAAGTTTCTACCCCTAACACAAGTCTAATGTCTCTGCTTCACATCTTTAATTCTTTTGAACTCTAAGATGAACCTGGAGATAAAAAGAACAGTCAGTGACTACAAGAGATGTCCTGCTTTCGACAACTTCTACTCTCCTTGTTGTTGTTTGTTTGTTTGTTTTTAATTTAGAATTTTCAATCTTCCATGGCTCTGAGCATTTAAGAATTTAATAAGAAGACTGGAGAGATGTCTCAGTGGTTAAGCATGCTGGCTGCTCTTTCAGAAGACCCAGGTTCAGTTCCCAGCACTCACATGGCCCTGCAACCGTCTACTCCAGCTTGAGAGGATCTGGCTTCCATGGTCACCAGAAATACACATGGTAAAGACATATATGCAGCCAAAATATCCCTTCACATAAGATAATGAACTTTTAAAAAAGAATTTTAATAAGAACATCTGGGAGAGTTTTTTTTAACATACTGTGCTTACACTTAATCTGTCAACAGTCACCATATCATTGACTGAGGAGGACAGAAAGATCTGTTCCTGACATTCCAGCCCTGTGGTCCTGCAGGTGGCTGGAACCTGCCTGGTGTGGCCCTGCAGAACAATATCACCCTCCCAGCATGGGGTCACATTGCCCAAGTACTGCTCACAGCCTGTCCTATCCCCAGGGCACACTGTCCACACAGATGACACTCCACTTTCCTGCTGCTAAGATGGGACCAATAGCCACAATTTCTTGTGCCCTGGGGAAAGTGTGATTTCAGAGCCTAGGTTCCTATTGGTGGTTAGAACATGAGGAAAAGAGACAGGCCATGGTGACTTGTACCCATCCTAGTACCTGACAGGTAGAGGCAGGAAGAGTAAGAGCTACATAGTGAGCTCACACTTGCCTGGTGTGCTACACGAGACCCTGCTTCAAAACAACAAAAATAAAGTCAGTAAAAGAAGAAATGGGGAGCAGGTGGTATCTGTTGTTTCAAGGTGGCCTTATGTCCTAAAGTAGTTAATAAAAGACTTACAACATCCTGGCTTAGGCTCATTCATTTAAAGAGGGGAAGCTGCACTGCAGATTGTGCTTCTGCAAAATCCCAGGTTTAGGTCTTCAGTGTGGATGGCTTAGTCAGGTCCTTGTTCCTTGACTCAAGAATTACTTCATCAAAAGTGTCTGTGAGCCTTGCTCTCTAGCCTAGATGCATTTGTCCTGTCTGGTATTTGTTAACACTCCATGCTTCAGACTGAAATATTTGTACTTGAGGTCAGCCTCACAAATGCATGAGAGGCTTTTTAAGTCATCCTGTGGACACAGAGCCTGAGGAAGTGGCATTGCCAGTGCCCCTAGCTGATAGCATACCCCCTCCTGGTTCTGCTCTGAGTCTTTGGTTTAGAGGTGAAGGGCTTGGTCAATAGAGTGCTCTCAAAGACAATGGCCAAACAGTTTAGCACTGAAGGGCAGGGCCCAGCAGGGGCCTTCTTGACTTCCAGCTTGGTGGGGCTGGCAGAAAAACCTGAGTGGACTCGACTCTTAACCAATTCAGAATGCTTTCTGTTTGTCATTTGTTATTTTTTTCATGTATTACCAACAAGTCCAAAGTGGTTGCTTCTTCCTGTCAATTGGTCTAGTCAGCATGATGTTGTCAATAGAATGAACCAATGTGATATTTTGTGAAAGAGATAGATGATCAAGATCCTTTCAAGCTATGTTATGACATGGGGCTGGAGGGTTATTTCCTTGAGGTAAAACTGTGAAGTATACTGCAGGTTTTGGCAATTGAAAGCAAATTGCTTCTGATGGTCTTTATGAACAGGCATTTGCTAGATGTTTTAGTTAGGGTTTCTGCTGCTACTAGAAAACACTATGACCAAAAAGCAAGTTGGGGAAGAAAGGGTTTATTCATCTTACACTTCCATATTGCTGTTTATCAACAAAGGAAGTCAGGGCAGGAATCTGGAGTCAGGAGCTGATGCAGAGGCCATGGAGGGGTGCTGCTTATTGGCTTTCTCCCCCTGGCTTGCTCAGCCTGCTGCTATCTTACATAACCCGGGACCACCAGCTCAGGGGTGGCCTCACCCACAAGAGGGCTCCACCCTCTCCCTTGATCACTAAATGAGAAAATACCGTACAGCTGGATCTCATGGAAGCATTTGCTCAACTGAAGCTCCTTCCTCTCTGATGATTCTAGCTTGTGTCATACCTTCATACTCCGTACCAGGAAGTATGTTAGTCTGCTCAAGTAAGGACACCACGTCTGGTACAGCAGCTGCACTTGACTGAATTTTTGAAAGTCAGCTGCCATTTTCCACAATCCATCTGTCGTCTGCTCTGGCCAGATAGAAGAGTAAAAGGGAGATGTGGTGGGAACCACCGCCCTTGCATCTTTCAGGTCCTTGATGGTGGCATTAGTTTCTGCAGTTCCTTCAGGGATACGATACTGGTTTTTAGTCACTATTTTCCCTGGCAGAGGCAACTCTAAAGGCTTCCATTTAGCCTTTCCAACCCTAATAGCCCTCACTCCACAGGTCAGGGAACCAATGTAAGAATTCTGCCAACCTCTAAGTATATCTATCCCAATTATATATTCTAGGACTGGGGATATGAGGAGCTTATTAGATTGGTTTACAGGCTATGGTCTAGGTAGTTAAAAAATAGCTGTCTACTAATAGAAGGTTCAGGAATCCAGCAGTTGTCCAGTCTGAGGCTGGCTGTCTCAGCTGGTCTTTAGTATATGCTGGAATCCTGAAGAAGTTGGCTCCAATGCCAGTGAAGGAATGGACTTGCCAGTGAACGTGAGAGCAAGTAGGCAAAGAGAGAGCAAGCCTCCGTCTTTTGTGTCCTTTATAAAAGTTGCCAGCAGAAAGTATGGCTTGGATTAAAGGTAGATCTTCTCACCTCAGTGATCCATATTAGCAATGGGTCTGATCACTTCAAATGGTTTAATTAAGAAAAAAAAAGTTGGGGGGGGGGGCTGGCGAGATAGCTCATCAGGTAAGAGCACTGACTGAAGGGATCCCAGCAACCACATGGTGGCTCACAACCACCCTTAATGAGATCTGACGCCCTTTTCTAGTGTGTCTGAAGACAGCTACAGTGAATTACGCTGGAGCGAGCGAGGCCTGAGCGAGCAGGGCCGCAGGGAGCAGGCCAGCAGAGGTCCTGAGTTCAATTCCCAGCAGCCACACACATGATAGCTCATGGCCATCTGTACAGCTACAGTGTACTCATACACATAAAATAAATAAAATAAATCTTTCGAGGCCAGCCTGGTATACAGAGTGAGTTCCAGGACAGCCAGGGCTATACAGAGAAACCCTGTCTCAAAAAAAGAAAAAAAAGAAAATAAATCTTAAAAAAACAAAAACAAAAACAAAAACAATCAACCCTCACAGGTCTGCCCAGACACTTGGGTTTTAGTTAATTCCTGAGATAGTCAAGTTGACAACTACAACTAGCCATCACACTCCCCTAGCAGTGCTGACTCACAAGTAAGTGTCTTGGGACGTGTGTGCGTGTGTCCACGCTCGTGTGTGTGTGTGTGTGTGTGTGTGTGTGTGTGTGTGTGTGTGTGTGTTTAGGTGGGGCCTCACTGTGACCTAGACTAGGAAGGAGTTTCTGATAGTAAGGAGAATGGACATCAGTAGACAATAAGCAGCCTTGAGCAGACCTCCAGATTTACTGTTTTTTTCTCCTGTACTTTTGGGACATGATAGATTATAGCTCCAGATTTTCTGCCAGTGCTTCCCAATGTCACTCCAGTTTTGGCCTGGCAAATCCCAAAGAAAGTGCTGTCTGTGGTTCATACTGCAATGCTTGTGCCCTTTTGGATCAATGACACTGGCCAATGGTGTTTGGCCCTGTGACTAACCCAGTCAGGGTTGTGACCTTTCCTCCCTTGTGGGAGGAATGGAGTCTATTGCCAAATCAAGGTGTCAAGAAGATAAAAACAGTCCCTACTATAAACAGTAGCAAGTGTGTAATTATGTGCTGGTAGTATTTGAGCATGTGCTGTCATGAGCCTGTGTGCTAGGACAGCTGGACTCGGTCTCCATGGTGGATCTCACTCTGTGGATAGTCTGTTACCAGGCAATTATACTTCCAGAGAAGAAAAACTTTGTTCTTGGAAAGAGAAGGTAAGTGGGAAAGACCTTTCTGACTGGATAGATGAGAGGAGGGAGTTTGGATTATGCTGCTGAGAAAGCCAGACCTCAGTTGGGCTTCAGGCTGGATTCTAAGACCAATCAGTGTCATCAAGGGCTTGCCTCTCTCCAGCCCCCTCCTCTGTTTTCTTTTGAGATGACTCTTCTTTGTTTGTTTGTTTGTTTGTTCTTTCCAGACAGTCTCTCTCTATAGTCCTGGCTGTCATGGGACTTACTATATAGACCAGGGTGATCCTAGAAATCCACCTGCCTCTGCTTCTGTCTCCTGAGGAGTGCTGGGATTAAAGGTGTGTGCCACTATACCTGACTTATTTTCAGATACTGTAGTGTAACTGCCTACAGCTTTTGCCATTTTGCTGAAAACTCTGTGGTTTTGTTTCTCATTGATCCAGACCAAAGAGGTATCCAGGCTCATTGTAGCTAGGGAGCTGAAATACAGGCACACTTGTAGGTTTAGAGTTAATGGCTAGTGGTTGTGGGAAGTGAGTGAAGCTACTACAGAGGGGATAAATGTGTCTAATAGCCTGGTTGTTTAGTACTGGTCTCAGCCCATCAGCTTGGGCACGATGCCGTTGTAAGTCTGTGCATTGAAACACAAAAGCCTAGCAACAGCATTGTGCTTCTCCTAGCTTATGTTCTTGTTGCCCATTAGCATGGGGAGGTGGAATCCTGACCCCATGCTGTGAAAGCAGAAGACAGCACCCTCTATTCACTTAAATACTTCACTGAGCCTACACAGAGAACCAGGCCTGCACTGGAGAGTAACATTCAGTCCCCACTCCTGGGGACCTTACAGCTCAGTCAGGGGAGAAAGCCGTGAAACAAGAGTTCTTTGGTGGAGGTCTCTCTCAGCTTGAGAGTAGTCATGGTGAAGTGTGGGTGCTGGAGGTAGGCATGTCAGCTCCCACTCTGCCACATTCTCACTCTCTGTTATGTCAGCCCATGGCACCTCAGATCTCTCATTTATAAAGCAAGAAGGTAGGCAGGGTGCAGGGTAGTTTGAGGATCTTAGTTCCTTCACACATGGAAAGCACCGGTTCTCAGTGAGCACTGCATAAACAGCAGCTAGAACTGTCTTCAGAAAGGGAAAGGACCTGAGAAAACCCCTGTAGTTCAAGGTACAGCATTCTGACATATGGCTTAGGTGTAAAATAAGATTAAGCGCAGCTGGGCAGTGGTGGTGCACGCCTTTAATCCCAGCACTTGGGAGGCAGAGGCAGGCGGATTTCTGAGTTCAAGGCCAGCCTGGTCTACAGAGTGAGTTCCAGGACAGCCAGGGCTACACAGAGAAACCCTGTCTCAAAAAAAACAAAAACAAAACAAAACAAAAAAAAAGATTAAGTGCATTCCACCTTTCTACTCAGACTATCATAAAAAAGATATGGAGAAAAAAATCATTGTTATTTGTTATCTATGGAACATCAGGCACTCACCAGAACCTCTTTAATCCTCTCGACTGTCAATAAAGTAGGGATTTTCACAACCCATTTTACAGAAGAGGAAGCAAATTATCAGGGAAATTGAGTAAATTTGCCCAGTGCTACACTCCAGACAATTGGCTGAGCAGAATCAAAGCTAGCTGTTATCTGGGCGCAAAGTCCATCTTGATGTAGCTGTTCCCATGTCCTGGGTGGCAAAAGCAGTTGGCTCAGTGCCAGACACCTGCCGGGTATGTTCAAAGCTCTGAGTGCAAAACCCAGTACTACAAGGGAAGAAGGAACCATAAGCACTTGGCTTGGAGCACTCTTTCTGCTGCCTGATTATCGACTGTCCTGGAATCCTTGAGTCTGATGTGTCTTCCCACTTTCATGGTGACTTGAGCCCCAAAGTGAGAAGAGTTGGCCTAGGATAGCTTTTTCCCTGAAGTCATCAGTTTGTGGGCTTTTCTTTATTACCAAATTCATAAAACATCATGCAGATGAGCCATCCAAGAGGAGACAGAAGTGAAATCTACACCCCTTGTTTTCTCGTCCTTGAGTCTGTTGGCTCTTCCTGGCCTACAGTGTCTCTTTTCAGCTATATCCATATCAGCTCTGGGTGTCTGGGGTATACTTCCTGACTCTCCATGGAGAGCCAGAGGAGTGGGAAGGATTAGGACAGAGCCAGATGTGGCAGCATATGTCTAGGATCCCAGAGTTTGGGAAGTGGAGGCAGGATGATCATGAATTGAAGGTCATCCTTGGCTACAGAGTAAGTTCAGGGCCAGCCTAGACAACAAGATATCCTGTTTCAAAAATAATAAAACAAAATATATGAGAAACCCAGGAGTGGAAAAGGCCAATTGGGGATGAATGAGATATCTGGAATCAGTATATGTGTGTTTTTTTTTATATGAATAACAACCATTATGACTGTGTGTGCCTTAAGCCTCAAACTGGCCTCATAGAACCTCTTCACAAGAACTTCAGTTGTCACTTCTTAATTCAGTGCTAGAAACCTAGGTACACTATCACTGAGCCAAGTCCCAGTCTTCTGCCCCAGGCTTTTTGAGACAAGGTCTTTCTTGGTAGCCCTAGGAGTCTTGGACCTTGGTATGTAGACCAAACTAGCTTTAAACTCATAGAGATTCTCCTGCTTCTGACTTCTCACTGCTGAAATTAAAGGCATGTACCACCATTCCTGGCCCAAGTGCTTGAAGAGACAGAGGGGGGAGGGGAGGAGGGAGAGCATGCACACGCTCAGGTATATGAAAGTCAAAATAATGTTCATAGGTAGGTTCTCACCCACCCTCTACCTACCTTATGAAGGAGTCTCTCTTCTGCTGCTGTGCTGTGTGCTCTAGGACTACTTGTCCCTAGAGTTTAGGGAAGAGTCTCTTGTCTGTAGGAGTGTCGGGATTACGGACATGTACCACTCCATGTAGCCTTTTTAACTGGGTTCAAGGGTTGAAATGGAACTTAGGTTGTCACTTCCCTAGCCTTCTCCCCAGCCCCCACCCTTTTTGGATCAGGTCTTCTCCAGCTAAGCTGGATGGAACTTGCTATGTTGCTTATGCTGGCCTTGAACTCATAATCCTCAACTCCCTGGATAGGATTATGAACCTGTGCCACCATGCTCAGATTAATGATTATAATTTCATCAGGGCTAAATGATCATCTGAGTCAGAAAAAAAGGCTACAAAAATTATAAGGGCAATGGAACAGTGTTTTGCTAGCATGCCCAAGGTCCTGGTTTGATCTCTAGCTATACATGCATACATACATACATGCATACATACATGCATAAATACATGCATATTGGTAGATATAATTTTTTGGGGGGTTTTGCCCTGTCCAGCTGATTGGAATTTAAGTTCTTGGGATGTTGGAGCCAGGGCAGGTCTCTGTATCTTTTACTATGACTGGAACCTCTGGAAAGAGAAACTGCAGTGAGAAAGGTGAAAGGCTGTCTCTGGCTTGAAATGCACATTTGGATAATGAGGTTAAGTCACTAATGAGCTCTTGTGGAATTACACATCCAAACCCTGAAAGCTGGTCATTTTCTAGTCTGAAGGTGAATACTTTGGAGTGGATCCATCTGGACAGACAGGGCACAAAGAAAGTCTTGCCTATCATTTGGACTACAGTGCTGCAACGAAGATGGATGTCTTGAATCCTGAATTCATTACTGTCTGCTATGAGCTGTTTAGTCCCAACCTAAGCTGAGCTTAACTGGAAGGAGATAAATTGATAAGCAAGCTTTTGACACTGGACCCTGGAAAGCCAGGACCCCTCTGTAGAGCTCACAACCATAAACGCATCCTAGGTGCTTGCTCTTAGCCATCTGACTTGGATAAACAACTCCATGAAAGGGCTTGGTCTTTGAAGGAATCCTCTAGAACAAGGCTGCCAGTCAGCTGTCTCTAATGCATCTCTCACTAGTTATCCCTGTAGAAAGCTGCACTTTGTAGGGAGGACCCATCCCAGAGACTGTGGCCCTCTCCAGCTGCTTTGGACACAGCAGACTCTGCCCCTTCTTAAGAAATAGTCTTCCTGCGCTGGGCTCATTTTTCTGCAGCCTTCTTCAATAGACTGATGTCTACCTTCCCCACTTTTCTCCCAGTACATAAGCCTTGGTAAGATAGGGCATTGATTCAAGTAGAGCTGTCCCCAGGACTGATCTTTTCTAGGCTTCTCAATGAGCAAATGATCAGGACAAAGGAGGTAGAAGGTAAGGGCAGCCATCTTAAGATTTTTGAAAATTCAGGATTTCATTCTATTTATTTATTTAATTATTATATGTAAGTACACTGTAGCAGGCTTAAACAATGGAAAGTAGTGTTCCTCTGGCTCCGGAGGCTAGACGTCCAGAGGCAAAGTACTGCCAGGTAGTCAGCAGCCTCCTTTGCTGGGTTCTCACTTTCCCTCTGCATGTCTGTGACCTAATTTCTTTTATAAGGATATCAGTTTAATTGGGTTAGGGATGACTCTAACACTGCCACCTTAGTATTTTTAAAACTATGTGTGAGTGTGTGTGAGTGTGTGTGTGTGTGTGTGTGTGTGTGTGTGTGTGTGTGTATGAACACAAGTGTGGAAGAGAGGACAACTTCCACGAGTGGGTTCTGGGGACCTACCCTGTGGTTTCTGAGGCTCTAACTCAAGTCACCAGGCTTAGGGGCAAGTACCTTTACCTACTAAGCCATCTCACTGGCCCCAACTTCTTTTTAATGTAAACAGTGTTTTCAAGGCCTGTCTCCACATGTAGTCCATAGATGTCAGGACAGCATGGCTCAGTCATATTGTCAACATACCGTCACTGTTTCCTGAGCGCATTTTTCTGGCCACATTGTGTCTTTTACATATAACCAATCCTCTTCAAGACTAAAGGCTAAGAGATGATTTAAAAAATGAAAAGTTGGCTGGCTGAATGGGGCCTAGTGATTCTGTGACACAGGAAGTGGGACAGCCCAGGCTGGGAGCTCAATCTTTCTTTCTATGACTGCTCCCAGAAGCACTGCCTGCTTCCTGGAGGAAAACTCCCAGTGCCCCCTTTCCGTGTGTTTGAGTCAGACATTGAACCTAGCTCCAGTGCTCCTATGTAGAAGCCTGCAGAAGCCTGCCAGTGTGGATGCAAGTCACCAACAAGTGAAACTGTCCTTAGAAAGACCTTGAGGAGCCTGAAGTCCAGGTGGTACCAGGCAGGACAGGAAATGTGGCCTTCATGATGAGGAGCTACGCTGGGGCCTTGACAGTCTAGACCAACAGTTCTCAACCTGTGGGTGGAGTTTCTCCAAGGGATCAAATACCAGATAGCCTATATATCAGATATTTACATTACAATTGATAACAGTGGCAAAATTACAATTAAGTAGCAACAAAATATTTTTATGGTTGGGAGTCACCTCAACATGAGGAACTGTATTAAAGGGTCGAAGCATTAAGAAGGCTGGGAAGCTCTGCTCTAGACTGACTGCTGGGCATAAGTTCTGCTTAGGGTACCCTAACACAGTAAATTCCAGAGGAGTCCTAAGATTTGATGCTGAATGTCCTGACAGTGTCTCAGTCCTGGAGGGCATCATCTTCCCCTCACTAACCAGTATGATATTGTTCAGTTAGTCATAGAGCCATCCAGCTAGCATGCAGGAGATCTTAGGTTCTGTAAAAATGTTATGTTAGAATCCAGCCTATGACAGGTACTAGGACATTGTGAGTACCAAGCTGGCAGACCTGGTGGTGCCCTAGCCTTTCACACAGGAAGTGAATCTACATGGCAGGGGTGCCTCATCCTCCCCCATCCCCGCCTCAAGCTGTTGCCACTGGCTGCCTATTCATGATAATAACACTTCTAGCCTAGAATTCAGAGGTCTGTCTGCCTGCCTGCCTGTTTTCCTCAGCTCTGGGATTAAAGGTGTACGCCCACTCCTGGCAAGCTTAAATTTTTGGAGATAAAGCATGACCTTATTCAGCAAGCATTTAGTACAATTGTTTCCCAGGCACTGGGAAAGACAGGAGTACTGCCATTTTTTGCTCAGTTCAGAACAGGATCTTGTTAAGACCCTCCCCGGGGGAACTAGATCAACATTCTTCTTCTTCTTCTTCTTCTTCTTCTTCTTCTTCTTCTTCTTCTTTTGCTTCTTTTTTTTTTTTTGTTTTTTTTTTTTTTTTGTTTTTCGAGACAAGGTTTCTTTGTATAGCCCTGGCTGTCCTGGAACTCACTCTGTAGACCTGGCTGGCCTCGAACTCAGAAATCAGCCTGCCTCTGCCTCCCAAGTGTTGGGATTAAAGGTGGCAACACAGCTTCTAATAGAAGGTATCATTAAAGTGCCCACAGAAGCCAGACAGGCAAGTGGGCAAAGAGGGTGTCTAGGAACAGTGGCCAGAGCTGATTTTTTTTTCCAGGAAAAGCCACACCTGCACTGTGTGGCCACTCTTTTTACCTGTTGTAAATATTGGTATTCTGTCTAAACTCCACCTCCACAGTTACCTGGCAACAGCCAGGTAGGGGATGCTTGGCTCTCCTCTCTTTCTTACCCTTTTACTCCTGCCTCTCTCTTGCCTCTTGCCCTCCATCTCTCCACGTGGTCATGGCTGGCCTCCACTTATCTACTCTTTCCTTCTCTCTGTCTTTCTCTGCCTCTGCTACTCTCTTAACTCCCCTCCCCATGCCCTAATTAAACTGTACTCTATACTATACCAGTGTGTGTCTGGTCCCTCAGGGGGAAGGGATACCTCGCCATAGGTCCTTCCTCCACACCCCACCAGAATATATTCTTATAGCTCTTTCTCTTTTTATGATCACTACAGTAAATGCATTTTTTTTTTCTAAATGAAGGCTGAACAGACACTTCTGCAGGGCCGAGTTGGCCTTGGTATGCCGCTTTGCTAGCACTGTTATAACCAGCTACCCCACCTCTGACTAAAAAATTAGTTTATCTATTTGGAGTTCTGAGCTACACAACTCAGGACAAACCAGGCAACCTTGCATCGCGGGACAGACATCTGGTGTTTCTTACATATCACAGTGCATAGGAATCATCTGAAGGTCTTGTTTGACAGGCAAGTCAGCCTAGGAAGTTTCTTTGGGGTTAGTGGAGTGGGTTAGTAGCTGATGCTGATTTAGGCTTACTTGTAATCTTGAACCCACTTCCCTCTTTTGCTTTCCTAAGGAATTCCCAGGTGCAGCAGATGCTGCTGCCCCCCC
>JADRCD010170769.1:8968-44047 GCA_019843815.1 Montemys delectorum
TCTCTCTCTCTCTCTCTCTCTCTCTCTCTCTCTCTCTCTCTCTCTCTTGGACAAGGGAGATTTTATCCTTTTTTTTAAAAAAAATTAGGTATTTTCTTTATTTACGTGTAAATTTCTCCTTTCCCAGGTTCCCCTCCAAAAACAAACAAACAAACAAACAAACAAACAAACAAAAACAACAAGAACAAACCCCTGTTGCCTCCCTCCTCCCCATGCCTGCCACCCCACCATCTCCCATGTATTGGCCCTGGCATTCCCCTACACTGGGGCACAGAACCTTCACAGGGCTGAGGGCCTCTCCTCCTATTGATGATCAACTTTGCAATCCTCTACTATACACATGATGCCAAAACATTCAGTCCCACCATGTATAGTCCTTGGTTGGTGGTTGGGTCCCTGGGAGCTCCTGAGAGGCTCTGACAATACCTGACTAATACAGATGTAGAGGCTCACAGCCATCCATTGAACTGAGTACACGATCCCCAATGAAGGAGTTAGAGAAAGGTTCTATGGAGCTGAAGGGTTTGCAGCCCCTTAGGACGAGCATTTCTCTTAATGTTGGCTTACAGACTCTCCAGTGGATGTGGGTGCTGGGACCTAAGCCTAGGTTGGGTCCTCTCTGGAAAGTAGCCACAGGGGAAGAGCACTGGTTTGGGGGTGGGGGTAGGAGACAGAACTTGTTTCTGCAAGAATAAAGGTTGCTTTCTATGTTTTAACTGTCTTGTCTGTAAGTTACTCTGAGGCCAGAAGCTGCTGGTTTCAGATAAGTTAACACACTATTGTAAAACAGTGGGAGTTTCAGTAAAGAGGCCCTTTGTTCTTTTCTCCATAGGTCCTCCATAGCCCTGGGTCCTATGACTGGGAGTTTATTTAACTCCTCATCAGCTAGAGAAAGTCACTCACAGGAAAAAACAAACTCCTTGAAAAAAGATTCTAGTCTTTTTTTCTTTTTCTTTTTAAATTATCTTTAATCTTTTTGTACAGTCCAGTCATTATCTCCTTCCCCATATACCCTCTGACAGTTCCTCATCCCATTCCTCCTCTCCTGTCTCCAAGAGGATGGTCCCGCCTCACCTCACCCCACTCAACCAGGCTTCCCTATTCCCTTGGGCCTCAAGCCTCTCCAGGATTAGGTGCCTCTTCTCTCACTGAGGACAGACCAGGCAATCGTCTGCTGTATGTGTGTCAGAGGGCATGGACCAGATAGTGTATGCTGCCTGGTTAGTGGCTCAGTGTCTATGAAATCTTGGAGCTCCAGGTTAATTGAGACAGCTGGTCTTCCTATAGGGTCGCCCTCCATCACAACTTGTTCCAGCCTTTCCCTATTTCAACCATTGAGATCCTTGACTTCAGTCCGTTGGTTGGGTATAAGTATCTGCATCTGTCTCAGTCAGCTGCTTCTTTGAGCCTCTTGGAGGGCAGACATGCTAGGTGTCACTAAGAACACCGTAGCATCAGTACGAGTAGTGTCAGTAGTAGTAGTGTCAGGCCTTGGAGCCTCCTGTTGAGATGGATCCCAAGTTGGGCCGATCACTAGACCTCCTTTTCCTCAGTCTCCTCTCCATTTTTGTCCCTGCAGATTTTTTTAGACAAGAACAATTCTGGGTCAGAGTTTTTGACTGTGGGATGGCAACCCACTTGATGCCCTGTCTTTCTACTGGAAGGAACTCTGCAAATTCCTTCTCCCAACTGTTGGGCATTTCATCTAAGGTTCCCTCCCTTTAAGTCTCTCACATCCTGGGTCTCTGGTACATTCTAGAAGGTCCCCTTACTTCTCACCTCCTGAGGTTGCCTGTTTCCCTTCATTCTGCTGGCCCTCAGGGTTTCATCCTGTCACTTCCCCCAATACCTGATATTGTTCTCCTTTATCCCTCTGTCACTCCTCTCCCACACATGTCCCTCCCTCCCTCTGACCTCGTGACTGCTTTCTTCTCCCACCCAAGTATGATTGAAGCATCCTCACTGGGGCTCTTCTTTTCATTAACCTTACTGAGTTCTGCGGCTGTATCCTAGGTATTCTGTACTTTTTTGGCTAACATCCATAGTGAGTACAGACTATGCATGTCCTTTTGGGTCTGAGTTACCTCACTCAGGATGATATTTTCTGGTTACATCCATTTGCCTGCAAAACTTGTGATGTCCCCATTCTTAATAGCTGAATTGTATTCCATTGTGTAAATAAACCACATTTTCAGCATCCATTCTTCCATCATGAGACATCTGGGTTGTTCCTCCATTTCTGGTGGTATTGGAAACTATTACAACTATTTTGGAAATTAATCTGGAGGTTCCTCAGAAAATTCAAAATATATTTACCTGAAGAGTCAGCTATACCACTCTTGGGCATATACCAAAAGATGCCCCACCATGACACAGGGGCATGTGTTACAATATGTTCATAACAGCCTTATTTGTGATAGCTAGCCTTTATTTCTTAAAGAAGAAAAGGGGACAAGGGGGCCTATCTCTAAGAAAAAATATCTGTGTCTACTCTTTGTTCTCAGTTCTTTATATTTATCTCAGGTTATATGATCACATAATGTTCAGTTCACACATGTTCTAAAATAAATTCAAATTATAAATTGAATAAGAGGTAAAACCAAAGATGTTTATATGTGTTTCCAGTGTGAGTAGTAATATATGTAGACATTCATTATGTCACTAACTCCACAGATTCACTGAGACTCTAAAACTATAGTTAACATTGAAGTTTTATATAGATAAACCTAGTCAGTATTTTATGTTCTGTCCTCACACCTACAATGTTTCATTCCCAGTTTGTGACATTTTTTTCTTTTTTTAATTAGATATTTTCTTTATTTACATTTCAAATGATATCTCCTTTCCTGGTTTACCCTCAAAACAAAACAAAACAAAACAAAACTGCCCCCCACCCCTCTCACCGACCCACCCTCTCCTGCTTCCTGGCCCTGGCATTCCCCTACACTGGGGCATAGAACCTTCATAGGACCAAGGGCCTCTCCTCTCATTGATGACTGACTAGGGTATCCTCTGCTACATATGCTGCTGGAGCCATCAGTCCCACCATGTGTACTCTTTAGTTTGTGGTTTAGTCCCTCAACCTTTAATTAATGTTTTTTACAGGTTAAAGGAATGTACTCCTAAATTGTAAATTTGTGTCATGCTGGCTTTCTATCTTAGCATAAGTAACTCATGACACATGAATATATGCAGAGTCCTAATTGGAATTTTCATATTACAGGGAGGTTCTAATTGCAGTCCTTATTATAAAGGGCTCAATCATTAATAGCATAAATTTAGGAATTCTTATAGAATCATCATTAGGAATTAAGAAATAATCTATTTTTCTATATCGCATTACTACATGACATAACATATTTGTTAATCTACAGAAAATCTGCCCAATAGGGTGGGCTAACAAACAGGGATTGCTACATTAATTTAATAATGATAGGAAAGATATATCAATAGCAAGAATCAATCCTGAGATGTCATACCTCCTGCCTTACTTCCAAGATGTCATTCATCACAGGTCACAATGAATCGTCTAAGGAAAATCACCTCTGCTAGATTGCTTCTGACATGTGGGGTTCTAGGGCTATCTAGTTATCTTGAGAAATTGAGGTCATTGAATTCCAGTTATGAGGTTAATTCTGCACTAAACCTTCTGGGCTTAGGCTTGGTTTTCATTGTTGTTGTTGTTGCTGCAGATGCTGCTGTTGTTATTGTAAGAATTTTAATGACTACTTCTATTCCTTTGGCATTATATGTCTATTTAAATTGCTTATGTCATCTTGACTTAATTTGTGAATGGTATACATGGGGAAAATTATCCATTTCTTTTAAGTTATACAATTTTGTAGGCTACTAGTTTTTAAAGTATGTCTTAATTATTCTTTTTTTCACTTTTATTTGTTATTTATTTATTTACATTTCAAGTGTTATCCCCCTACCAGCTACCCCTGCACAAGCCCCCTATCTTCTCCTAGCTCCCTCCTACCTGTATGAATGTGCTTTCCCAACTACCCACCCACTCCTGCTTCAGAATCCTAGCATTACCCTATCCTGGGTCAAGCCTCCACAGGACCAAGGTGCTCTCCTATGATGCCAGGTAAGGCAGTCCTCTGCTACATATTCAACTGGAGCCATGCCCTCTGTTCATTTTTGATTTTGTTAATTTGGATATTCTCTCTGTATCTTTTAGTTAATTTGCCTAAAAATTTGTCTATCTTGTTGATTTTCTCAAAGAACCAACTCTGTTTCATTGATTCTTCACATTGGTCTTTTTGTTCCTATTTTATTGATTTTAAATCTTGGTATGATTTTTTCCATGCCATTTTCTCCTCTTGGGTGTACTTCTTTCTGTTCTAGAGATTTCAAATGTGATGATAAGTTCCTAGTACGAGTTCTGTCTAATCTAGTATGTAGTCATATAGTAGCTATGAACTTTCCTCTTAGCACTGCTTTCATTATGTCCCATAAGTTTTGACATTCTGTGCAATCATTGTCATTGAATTCTAGAACGTCTTTAATTATTTTATTTCTTCCTAGCCTTTGGTGGTAGCATATTGCCCTGGCTATTGTTATTGTCTTCTTGTGCTTGCATTCAAGCATCTGGGTTTGTGGTGATTATAAGTCTAGGTGCCAATTTCTAGGTCTGTCTTTATTGAATGGATATTTGATCCTTGATTTCTGTTTTCTCTTTGGTCTTCTGGCCTGTGCAGTCTATGATTAAGCAGGGGAGCCTTCACCTGAGTTGGAGGATGGTCTTCTGATAGATATCATGGTCTCTTGATGATCGGTGGATCTCATCCCATGTTGGAAAAAGAGTTCTGGCAGCTGTATGGCCTCTGATCCAACAGGGATTCTCTGCTAGCACTGGAGACTATTACATAGCAAATACAAGGGAAGAAGTATTTGGGATAAAATTTGGTGGCACTGAGGAATGTCTGAGAGTGGGAGACTTATCTGGAATTCTGGTGGCTGGTGTGGCCTCTGCTCTAGCAGGAAGTGTCTGCCCCAGTTGAGGGATGGGACACAATCACAAGGAGGGAAGGGGACCTAAAGATATGGTAGGTGGCCTACATGGTCTTCTGGCAAGCATGTCCTGTGAGTGAGCAGATGATGTCTACCCAATGGAACCTAAAGAATGTAAGAAGTGTGTAGGTGTGTGGCTAACATGGTCTTCTGGCAGGTATGACTTGTGGTTGGATAATGTAGCCACAAATCTAGCTAAACTGCTTTTGTGCTCCCAGTAGGTCTCACATCCCAGCCACCCACCAGAGGCACTCTGGATTCACAAATGAAATACACACTCACACACACCTGTTAGTTTTAACTAACTGACTAGCTCAGAGGCTGGGAAGTTCTAATCCTTCCAGCTGCTGCTAGCAAAATTCCCTCTGGTACTTCTCAGTATATCTTTTAAAATCTGTATTTCATCTCTGCTACCTCAATCACAATTGGTGAAGTCACCAATGGGGACACTTTCCTTGATTGTCACATGTCTGCCAACCTTTAAGTCTGGTCTTTCTTTTTCCTGGTCAAGGCTGTCTCTGCATTCTTTCTTCTCTTCCCCAGATCCTAGCCCAAACATAACCCGAGGTCCCACCTGAGTCTATTCACCCAGCCACTGGCTGTACAACCAAATGCAAATTGGGGTGGAAACCCTCAGCTTTGGAGCTGAATTGAATTGAGAGATCATTAGAACCAATTCCTAACATGATAGCGGTGATTCCTGAGAGAACCAAGAAAGTGGGTTTAGGCCACAGGAAGGCAGTCTACCTGGTTGTCTAGCAGATGTGGCTGGTGGTTTGGTAGTGAGTGTCTGCCCAAGTCAGCAGAGAGAGTAGGGGTTCAGCTGGCATACCTCATCTTCTGGTAGCTGTAGTCAATGGTTTTGCAAGGATAATATCTGCCTAAGGGAGAGTAGAAAGTAGGGGAATTCCATGGACAACTGGCCTACCTGGCATTTTGACATGTATGGCTTGTGGTTGGGCAGCAGGTGTCTGTCTCAGGGAAAGGAATGAGTTGGAGTGTCTACGGGCAGCTCCTCTACCTTGTCTCTGTAGGGTGTGGCCTGTTTGGAGGCAGGGGTGTTTGATAGAGGGAACTGAGAGGGCAGCAAAAGTCAAAGGGCAGGTGACCTACCTTGTCTTCAAGAAGGCGTGTCCTGTGGTTGAGCTGTATGTGTCTGCCTGAGGAACACAAGACAGTAGGTTTAAGTCTGTGGAAATGTTGTGTAGCTGATCTACTGGAAAGTGTGGCCTGGGGTTGCACTGGGGTTATTTGCCAGAGAGAACATCAAGAGTGGAGAAGCTCCACAGGTGGAACAAATTTAACATGTTAATTATAAATATATGTAAAGAAAACAATTCAGACTGCCACCACTGGAAGTAATGTATTATCTCTAGGCTCCAGGCCATTTAGGAATGGTCCTGTAAGATAGAGCACAACTCTGTGGATGAGGACATGTGTTATGGGCCAGTCTCTGAACTGGAAAGAAAGAAATATCACCCCAGGAAGCAGTAGTGTCACCAGGAGTCCAGTTTCAGCTGTAGGAGTTTTCCCAATGTGGATGTTTTCCCACACATCTTCAGCTTCTGTGCAAACTGAGATAGAAAGGGATTTGATGGAACCAGAATACAGCATTTCAAGAGTTTGTGACATTCATGGATGTGGCTACACATCTTACAAAAAAGGAATGGACTCTGTTATGAGCTCTTTACAGGAAGCACTGTTACAAAATGATGGAAACAATCATTCACTGGGCATGTTTCTCTATCTTCCCACAACCCAAATTAATTGAATGCATGCCCAGCCCCTGAATCATATCCAGGATAGTGCTTCCTCCAGAAAAACATTTAGATTCCATGGAACAAGAGTCTCTAAGTGATGGTACCAAAATCCATTTTCCATCAATGGTACAAGAAAACTCCTTTTCCACATCTTGGTGTGGTGGTTTTGAGTGAAAATGGACCCCATAGGCTCATAGAATGTGTGGCCTTGTTGGAGTAGATATGGTCTTGTTGGAGAAAATATTCTACTAGGGATGGGCTTTGAGGTGCTCAAGATAGGAGCAGTGTCACTCTCCTTTCCTGCTGCCTGCTGATCCAGATGTAGAACTGTCAGCTACTTTTCCATCACCATATCTTCCTGCATGCATGTCACCATGCTTCCTGCCCTGGCAATAATAAACTAAACCTTTGAACATATAAGGAAGTTCCAATTAAATCTTTTCCTTTAAAAGAGTTGGCATGACCAGCCAGAAAACCCAACTAAGACAATGGGGAAATATTTACTTAAAATAAGGCCTCATTCAGCATGTTTAAATTCATAGAAAAGGAAGTCACACACATGCTGTCATAAAGTTTTCAACATAGCTCAGTGTCAGATAATTCATATTAGAGTCAACCTCTCTGAATGTATTGAGAAGTTTTTGTATTATTAAATTCTTATTTAGCCCTAAAATATCCATACCAAAATATATTAATTATAATTCATTCTTTTGACTTTTTCATACCATAGACACAATTGAGTAATTTTGTACTGAAGTAAAATCCCACTACTGAACATGGAAAAGCCATAAAGCAAAGAAACTGTCTTGGTGATTCTATGTCTGATTCATGCCACTCAGAAATTCTATGAACTTAATGAATGTTTATGCATATAAAAATATTCAACAGTAGCAAATTTTCATTTGATATAAATTATACTCAAGAGAATTTATTTGAGTATAATAAATGTGACAAATTTTTCAGTGGGATCATCTGGTATAATCATAGTATGTCAGATGAGAATCTGGATTAATACAAATGTGAAAATCAGAATATCTATACAAGATGAGACTGTTAAAACACAAGTGACAAAATTTGCCATTATACTTGACTTTATTCAGCATCAAAGTATTGGAGAGAAAAATTGTATATGTGTAAATGTTCATATTATTCCCACTCATTCAGTGTAGATTCATGTAATCTGAAAGCAAGAGAAAGGAAAAATGGAAGAAGGAAAGTAAGGATGGAGAAAGAAAGAAAGAAAGAAAGAAAGAAAGAAAGAAAGAAAGAAAGAAAGAAAGAAAGAAAGGAGGAAAGAAGGAAGGAAAAAGGAAGGAAGGAAGGAAGGAAGGAAAGAAAGAAGGAAGGAGGGAGGGAGGGAAGGAGGGAGGGAGGGAGGGAGGGAAGACAACACATGTCCTTTAGGCCTCCACTTACTCTTTACGTTGGGTTATAAGGAAGGCTTCCCATGCTTTCATTCACTCTTCCTTTGGGTTATCCCTTCCCTCCACCCTCTTCTCTCCACACTCCCACCATGTTCTCTAAGCTTTTTCACACACACTCCATAACTCTAGTTCATTATTTTCATTTGACCTATAATCACATTTCCTTACAATGTCAAAATATTCGCCTATGTGACAGCCATAAGACTGTGCTTACAGACCCTAACTACATGTACTGTAATTTGCAGAAGCCTAGCTCCTATGCACTGAAATCTGTAATTTATTCTCAATTTTCTCCCTAGAACATGCTTTCTACCAGCTTCTCTGAGTAGCTATTGACTGAATATTACCTCTGGGATTTCATAAGGATACTAATCTCATTCATGAAGCCCTACTTTCATGGCCAGATAACACTGCCTGCTTAAAAATACATATAATTCCTGTTATATGTAATTAAAAAAAACACACTACTGCCTTTCCTGGGACCCTGGCCTGCACTCAGCTCTGAGATCAGCTGCCACCAGCCATTCCTGACTTCTCTTTTGTTCCTCCTGCCTGAGCTTCACCAGGCCACCAGCTATGGTGACCCTAGACGTGCACCCCATGCTCTGGTCCTTCCCTGTTGCCCTTTGTTCCTCCCCCCTTAATTTTCCAAGATGCCATCACCAACCCAGCCTCTATCTCTCCTTCTTTTGTTCCTCAGAGTGAAAAATACTCAGACAGTTTTATTATTTTAGATTTTGCCAGATAGCACAATTCCTGGGAACAGAACATCCCGCCCAAACCTCATCAGCTAGCCTAGATCAGCAGAAGCTGTTGGTTCTGGCTACCCCAAGATCTTACATGGTTGTTAAGTGCTTCTCCTTCCAAAGCCTAGTAGAAAAGCCTTTGTCTTTTTTTTTTTTCTTCATGTTTTGGATTTTATTTTTAAACATTACAAAAATGTTCCGTTCACAGGATTTTTGACATTAAGAATGAGGAAACATTATTTATATCTGAGTCAGTATGAAAACATTACACATATGATTTCAGTTCTGTAGTATAAACATTTAAAACAAAAGTATAGTTGGAGAGGGGGTAGTGAGGAAAGGACAGGAGATTGTAGGAAACACAAATACAGATGAGTTATTTAAAACTTGGCAATACTGAGAGACAGTGGACTTAACATGACATTGTCTACAGGTCAATGGCTTTAGCTTTACTTTATGAGTACTCAGGTCATGAATTGCTGTTGCTTCCATTTCAAATATATCCAAGTACCTTTTCCTTCCTTCCTTTCCTTTTCCCCTTCCTCTACCTATCCATTCATCTACTTATTTTCTTCATTTCTTCCTCCCTTTCTTTGTTTTTTTGTTTCTTTCTTTTTTCTTTCTTCCCTTATTTCCTCTAAAATATCCATCCCACACATCTACTCATCTACCGACTCATTCCATCCGTTCACCCATACATCCATCCTTCCATCTTCCATGCTTCCAACCCATCTATTCACCTATCAACCTATGCATGCTCCCCATTCACCCTTCATCCGACTACCTATGGCTCCATAATAGCAGCCTTATTTATAATAGCCAGAAACTGGAAACAGCCCAGATGTCCCTCAACAGAGGAATGGATACAGAAAATGTGGTACATTTACACAATGGAGTACTACTCAGCTATTAAAAAACAATGAATTTATGAAATTCTTAGGGAAATGGATGGATGTGGAGAGTAGCATCCTGATTGAGGTAACCCAATCACAAAAGAACACATATGGTATGCACTCTCTGATAAGTGGATATTAGCTCAGAAGTTCAGAATACCCAAAATACAATCCACAAACCACAAGAAGCTCAAAAAGAAGGAAGACCAAAGTGTGGATACTTCGATCCTTCTTAGAAGGGGGAACAAAATACCCATGGAAGGAGTTCCAGAAACAAACTATGGATCAGAGACTGAAGGAAGGACAATCCAGAGACTGCTCCACCTGGGAATCCTTCCCATATTCAATCACCAAATCCAGACACTATTGTGGATGCCAGCAAGTGCTGGTTGACAGGAGCCAGATATAGCTGTCTCCTGAGGGGCTCTGCCAGTGCCCAACTAATAGAGCTAGAGGCTCACAGCCATTGATTGGACTGAGCACAGGGTCCCCAATGAAGGAGCTAGAGAAAGGACCCAAGGAGCTGAAGGGTTTGTAGCCCCTTGGGACAAACAACAATATGAACTAACTAGTACCCTCAGAGCTCCCAGGGACTAAACCACCAACCAGAGTACACATGGTGGGACTTATGCCTCCAGCAGTATATGTAGCAGAGGATGGCCTGGTCAGTCATCAATGGGAGGAGAGGCCCTTGGTCCTGTGAAGGTTCCATGCCCCAGTGTAAAGGAATGCCAGGGCCAGGAAGCAGGAGAGGGTGGATTGGTGAGCAGGTGGAGGGGGAAGGGAACAGGGAAAGGTTTTTTTGTTGTTGTTTTATTTTGTTTTGTTTTCTTTTTTGTTTTGTTTTGTTTTTGGAGGGGAAACCGGAAAAGGAAATATCACTTGAAATGTAAATAAAAAAAATCTAATAAAAAAAAAAAAAGAAAAGCCCTTGTCTTACATCTCTTTTTCCTCCCAGGACCCAGAAATCTGACCTTTACACTTCTCCCAGCAATTGGCTCTCTGACCTCCTTTATTGACCAAATCAAGAACCAAATAGAGAACTAGACCTTAGTATCAGCACTTACCCCTACAAGTTTCAACCAAAATTTTACTAATTTGAAAATGCTAGTACAAGATATAATAATTTAATTCACAAAAGTAATTATGTTGTGTACAAAATAATAGTCATTTCTTCTTGCTTGCTAATATTTTTTATTACTTGATAAAATACCATAACAAAAACAAATTTAAGAAAATGAGTTTATTTTGGCTTACACTCCCAGAGAGTTACTGCTCACCATTTTAGGTAAGAATTGACAACTGGAAGAGAATGGCAGGAGCAAGAAGTTGACTAGCTACACTGTATTTTCATTCTGGAAACAAGAGATTAGACAGGAAATGAGTCACAATATAAAGTTCAAAGGCTGTGCCCAGTGACCCAATTTCTCCAGTGAGGCTAAACTTCTAGAAAGTCCTACTTATGTCATTAATAAACTCATTAACTGAAGACAGAGCATCCAGATGTGAAGCTATTTGACATTCAAACCACAGCAGCTCTAAATATTTTTGTATCTTCTATTCAGGTTACATTTTAAAAACTACCAGATTGTTTTGGCAATGGTTTATGCCATTGAGAAGATCAACAGGAACCCCCATATTTTACCAAATGTATCTCTGGGATATGATATATATAATGTCCTGTTCAATGAATGGTGGACATTGGACACATGCCTCACATGGCTTTCTGGGCTGAAGAATTATGTTCCTAATTACACATGTAGGAGAGAGATGAAGACTGTTGCAGTACTCACAGGCATATCATGGATAATATCTGCCCATATAGGGACACTGCTGAAAATCTATAAATACCCACAGGTAAGAATGAGTAAAGTAGAGAAAGATAAAACAATTTATAATTCAGTGTCATTCTAAGGTGCTAATAGAGGATGGAGGAAAAATGTGCTTGTGCATCTGACAATGTTCATAATCCCAAAGAGTAAGTATTCAGTGATGTATTCAGGACAGAGAAAAGGAATAGTCTGGAGCAGAAAATAATTACCCTGAGTGTAAAGGTATGATGCTCTAGAGAAGCAGCTTTGTGCATATAGCATTTGGTTCACAAACCTGAGAACCTGACTTTGGATAGCTACCACTCATATAAAACAAGTGGAAGGCAGTAAATTCAGTTCTGGTAAAGTAGAGACAGGTAAGTCACTTGAGGTCACAGACTAGCCAGGGTAATGAAAACAGTGTGCTACAGTTCAATTTAGGATCCTATACAAAAAAGGAAAAATTAAATATAGTGAATAATGACAAAGAACTCCAATATCAACCTTTGTCCACATGTATAATTATTAATTATTTTATTCTCTTTATCTTCATTTCCCTTTAGCTGTCCATTGGGTCTTTTGATCCTAACCTGAATAATCATGAGCAGTTTCCTGATCTCTATCAAATGGCCTCCAAGGATATGTCTCTATCCCATGGCATTGTCTCCTTATTGAATTATTTCCACTGGAACTGGGTTGGATTGATCATGTCTGAAGGACAAAATGGTGTTCAAATACTCTCAGACTTGAGGGCAGAAATGGACAGAAACAGAATATGTGTAGAATTTGTTGAAATGATCCCAGTTAGTGAAGTATCTTATTTACCAAAGGGCCTATTGAATCCTACACAGGTTCTGAAATCATCAGCAAATGTGATCATCACCTATGGTGACTGTGATTTTCTGAGAGGCTTCCTGTTTTATTTAAGACAAACTTTAGTTACAAGGAAGGTCTGGATCATGAACTCAGAATGGGATGATATTATCCACTCAAATGATTTCATTTTAAATTCATTACATGGGAGCCTCATCTTTGCTCATCGCCACAAAGAAATCTCTGACTTCAGAAATTTTATCCAAACCGTTCATCCTTCCAAATACCCAGAAGATTTTTACCTTACAAAATTGTGGTTCTACTTTTTTAACTGCTCATTTGCTGATGATGACTGCAATACCCTTGAGAACTGTCTGCCTAACGCTTCCTTGCATGAACTACCAGGGAGCCTTTTTGACATGGTCATGACTGAGTTTGCTTATAATATATACAATGCTGTGTATGCTGTGGCTCACAGCCTCCATGAGATGCTTCTTCATCAAGTAGAAGTAAGACCAATAAGAAAGGCAGAAGGACTGATGTTTTCATCCTGGCAGGTAATATGTTTCTCATTATATTGCTAAACATCAACAATTTGATTTTCTAAATGTATGTTTTTTGAGATCACACTACTTATTTTTCATCCCTAAAAGCACAAAAGGAACTACTTGTAACTGATAAAGTAGTAAGTCAAAACTTATACAGAAATGCTTAAAAAGAACAAGGTGTCCATGAAGGGAAGCCATTGTGTTCTAAATCCACACCAGTGTTTTGTGTTGCCAGATCAATGATTTCTTTATGAGAGATACAGAAGTATCTTATCTTGTGAGCCCTGTGGCAGACAGTGGAGGCTGTGGAAATAAACTGTTAGGCCAGAGCTGATTGAAGAAGGTAGAGTGCCTAGGAACATAGAGTCAATCAACATGGAGAGAGGAGGTACAGAGACAAACTGGAGGAAGAGTATTATAGGTATAATATACTATTATGTTATACATACAATACCATAAGTGTGTGGAGACCAGCTATGGAGAAGGGACTTCAAAAGAAATGGAAGGCACTGAGCTGACTGAAGATAAGACACTTTGGAAAAACAAGCAGCAAAGACTCTGGAGGCCAACTGTCAATGCAGATGACTAACGACAGGGTTCCCACCTATGTATAATTCCACAACATGCAGTGAAGACTACAGAAGAAGTCAGGGGTTGGGGTTCCCCAGGCCTTTGTGCTCAGACAAAGTCAGCGAACATGTTTTCAACAGATATAAGGACCTGCCAGAATGTGCTGAACCTTGGACATTAACCATTATTGCAAATGGAATTTGACTCTCAGGGGAAAAATCTAGGCATAAAACCCATCTTGAATACTAGTCAGACAGAGGAAAATTACTCTTCAGTCCTACTAAGACTTAATCCTCAACTGAATTGTAAATGCCTTCAGTAGAATAGACATGTGAGTTGAATTTCCAAAAAATAATTATTTTTTCTAAATCAATAAACTAAGTCCTGATATAAATCCCAGTACAGAAACAAAATTGAAAATACTAATTTCAATACTAAATTCCAAGCTCATAAGCTTGGAATTAAATGAACAAAAATGTAGTAAAAACTAATAAAACATAAGGATGATGCGTATTATTGAATTAAATTTTCTTTTGGCAATTATGAAAACCAAAAAACACATGAATAAAAAAAGATAACATGTCACCTCGAAAAATAACCAATTCTATAATAACTTTAAAATAATTCTTAACATTAAGTCTGCAATAAAATTATACAGACTAGGAGACTGAGTTAGAATATAGTATCCATCATCTGTTTCACATGTTCCAAAAGTAAACCTCAACATCAATGAGAGACAATTTAAACAGACCTATAGTCTGCAATGAGAATAAACTCAGTCGTAAAATAATTTCATGGCAAAGAACTATCAGGACCAGATTCTACAGAAATTTACCAGAATGTCAAAGTACTACTATCAGTAGTTCTCAAATTATTGTTTAAAACAGAGGAGTGACTACTTTAAAATTCATGAATTTTGATTCCAGATTGATTAATAGTAGTAGTGTATTAACCTGAAATTCACACCAGATGAAGACAAAACAAAAAAGGAAATCACAGACCAGTCTTACTAACAAACATATGTGTATGAATTAATAAAATTTTGCTAATTTGGATACTGTTGTGTCAATGTTTTGTATGGTATCTTCTGCACCTGAGATTCTGTCTTCTACCTCTTCTTTTCTGTTGGTGATGCTTGCATCTACGACTCCTAGGATTTCTATCATCAAGGTTGTCTCTCTTTGTGATTTCACTATTGGTTCTATTTCCATTTTTAGATCCTGGACAGTTTAGTTCAATTCCTTCACCTGTTTGGTTATGTTTTCCTGTATTCTTTAATGATTTTATGTGTTTCCTCTTTAAGGGCTTTGAGCTGTTTACTTGTGTTCTCATGTATTTTTTTTTTAGGAAAGTTGTTTATGTCCTTCTTAAAGTCCTCTATCATAATCATGAGAAGTGATTTTAAATGAGGATCTTGCTTTTCCAGGATGTTGGAGTATCCAGGGATTGCAGTTGTGGGAGAACTGGGTCCTGATAATGCCAAATAGCCTTGTTTTCTGTTTCTTACGTTCTTGCAATGGCCTCTAGTCACCTAGGTTATCTCTGGTGTTAGTTTGGTGTGCTGTCTCTAACTGAAGCTTGTCCCTTCTGTGAGCCTGTGAGTCTATGATTTTAGGTGTTTCAGTACTCCTGGAAGATGAGCTCTCTCCAGTTTGGGATTTAAATATGGAGAGCTCTGGCATACGGTTATCTCCTGGGGCACAGATGGAAACTGGAAGGATCCTGTCCCTGGCTGCCCCAAGGTTCCTGTGCCCCGTGGGCTCCTGGCAGGTCCCTCTCAGGCCAGATGTGACCTTGGGTGTGTCAGTACTACTGGGAGACCAGCTCGTCCAGGGGCCAGCATTTGAGTATGGCCAGCTGTGGCACAGGGTTATCTCCCAGACACAGATGGAAACCATAAGCAGCTTATGTCTTTTTATTGGGGAATTGACTCCATTGATATTGAGAGATATTAAAGACAGATGATTGTTAGTTCTTGTTATGTTTGTTGTTGTAGGTGGCATTATTGAGTGTACGTGATTCTCTCCTTTTGCTTTTGTTGTGAGACGGTTAATTTCTTGTTTTTTCATTTGATGAAAGTACTCTCCTTGTGTTGGGAATTTTCCTTCTAGAATCTTCTGTATGGCTGGCTTGGTATTTATTTATTTATTAATTAAATTTGTTTTTCTCATGGAATATTTAGGTTTCTCCATCTATAGTGATTGAGAGTATTGCACGTTATAGCAGCTTGGGCTGGCATTTGTGTTCCCTTAGAGTCTGCATGACATTCAACCAGGCTCTTCCTGCTTTTAGGTTCTCTGATGAGAAGTCTGGAGTAATTCTGATAGGTCTGCCTTTATATGTTACTGGACTTTTCCCCTTACAGCTTTTAATTTTTTCTTTGTTCTGAGCATTTAGTATTTTGATTATTATGTGATGAGAGGATTTCCTTTTCTGGTCCAATCTATTATCTTATAGGCTTCCTGTACATTTATGGCTACTTCTTTCTTTAACTTAGAGAAGTTTTTTTCTATGATATTGTTGAAGATGTTTTTGAGTCCTTTGACCTTGAAATCTTTGCTGTCTTCTCTTCCAGCTGTTCTTAGGTTTTATATTTTCATTGTATCCTGGATTTCCTGAATGTTTTGGGTTAGAACTTTTCTGTTTTGTATTTTTCTTTGACCATTGTGTCAACATCTTCTAAGGTATCTTCTACACCTTCTATTCTATTTTCTTTTCTTTTTTTTGTTGTTACACTTTATTTTATTTTATTTTTTTAACTTTTATTGCATTATGATGAGAAAAGTTACATGATTTCAATTTATCTGAATTTGTTAACATTTAAACACATATTTTAAGTAAATAGAATTAAATCACATTCTTGTTTCCCTTTAGTACCCCAACTCCTCCCAGAGAACCCCCCTTCAATACTTACAATATCTTTTTTGTCATATTCCTTAAAATTTATAAATATTATAACAATAAAATTAAATATCATAAAAGTTGTTTGATATAAAACAACAATCAATTTAACAGTCTTATGTAGATGCTCGTCTACAGCAATAGTGAAAATATATCTTTCTCAATATAAATTTTAAATAATTCCAAACATATTGACTGTATATTTCAAAATAATACATCACTACTGGTATTTTCCTAAATGAACATAAATATATAAAGTCTTTTTGTTTGTTTTGTATTTAGTAGAGTTTAAAATCTTGGCTCTTACTATGGTACAAGCCCAAAATAAGAATGATTTTTAGACATTGGATTTCATTGTAATAAGGCTGTACTTCAATGACCCTCACATCACCAAAGGACTTTACCTCCATCATAGCTAAGCTGAGAGTTGATAGTTCAGCTGCACCAAGAAATGAAATGTAGGCACGATTTTTGGATACAGACTTCCTGCTATGGTCAAAGCTATTTGACTTGAGTGAGTGACTTTATTCTAAACCCACAGAGAACAGGTTACATTCATTTAAGAAATGGTGTAGGTATTAAGATAGTCTATCCATAAAGTCATTCAGCAACTATTTCAGTGAGTAATGGAGGATGGCACAGCCATTAAGTGAGGGTAAAAATCTGGTTCATTGGCTGTGATAATTTGGAAAAGCATTCATCTCAGGGAAAGAATAACTTATAAAGTCCTTTTCTACAAACTTGATACAAGAGTTACAAACGTCAAGCAAAGAAATTCAATCTCACTCTTTGTTGGTCTCTTACAAACCCACTTCCAATTTAATTGTCTACATTTCTCTTGGTTGTATAGATACTTTTGAAATATGTAAGCTGTTCTGAAAACAATAGTATAGTGTAAAACATGAAATAAACAATACTATTAATAGAGAGGCTGAGATAGGAGAAGGAAGATTTCAAGACCATTATGTGGTACACAGCAAGACACTGTCACAAACAAACAAGCTGAAAGTATGTATGGATTGTACAGTATTGGACCTATTTCTCCAATTACCAAATTAGAGAGATCACTGAATGACAATCAACAAATTTCTAATTCGTCATATTTTTGGATTTCAATCAATTAAGATATGTTGGTAATATTATTTTTCATATTAAGATATTAAGAAAAAGTAATTGTTACTTCCCATGGTTTTTGTTGCAAGAAGTGGAATTAGATTTGTGTGGATTTGTTGAAAGATTACTCTCTTGCTTCTTCTAGGGTGTAGTTTTGCTCCTTATGTTGATGTTTTCCATCTATTATCCTTTGTAGGGCTGGATTTGTGGAAAGATATTGTATAAATTTTGTTTTGTCATGGAATATCTTTTTTTCTCCAACTATGGTACTTGAGAGTTTTGCTGGGATTTAGTAGCCTGGGCTGACATTTGTATTCTTGTATGGTCTGTATGACTTATGCCCAGGAGCTTCTAGCTTTCATAGTCTCTGGTGAGAAGTCTGGTGTAATTCTGATAGGCCTGCCTTTATATCTTACTGGACCTTTTTCCCTTACTGCTTTTAAAATTCTTTCTTTGTTTAGTGCATTTGGTGTTTTGATTATTATGTGATGGGAGGAATTTCTTTTATGGTCCAGTCTATTTGGAGTTCTGTAGGCTTCCTGTATGTTCATGGGTATCTCTTTCTTTAGGATAGGGTAATTGTCTTCAATAATTTTGTTGAAGATATTTACTGGCCCATTACCTTGGGAGTCTTCCCTTTCTTCTATACCTATTATCCTTAAGTCTTCTCATTGCATCCAGGATTTCCTGGATGTTCTGGGTTAGGAGCTTTTTGCTTTTTGCATTTCCTTTGACTGTTGTGTCAATGTTTTCTATGGTGTCTTCTGCCCCTCAGATTCTCTCTTCTATCTCTTGTATTCTGTTGGTGATGCTTGCATCTATGACTCCTGAGGTTTTCCTAGCTTTTCTATCCCCAGGGTTGTCTCTCTTTCTGATTTTTTTATTGTTTCTATTTCCATTTTTAGATTCTGGATGGTTTTGCTCATTTCCTTCACCTATTTGATTGTGTTTTCCTGTAGTTCTTTAAGGGATTTTTGTGTTTCCTCTCTAAGGGCTTCTATCTGTTTAACTGTGTTCTCCTGTATTTCTTTGAGGGTGCTATTTATGTCTTTCTTAAATTCCTGTATCATCATCATGAGAAGTGACTTTATATCTGAATCTTGCTTTTCTGGTGTGATGGTGTGTTCAGGACTTGCTAAGGTGGGAGTATTCAGTTCTGATGATTCCAAGTAACCTTGGTTTGTGTTGCTTATATTCTTATGCTTGCCTCCTGCCATCTAGTTATCTCTAGTACTACCTGCCCTTGCTAAATCTGTCTGCAGCCTGTCCTTCCTGTGATCCTGGTTGTATCAGAACTCCTCAGAGTCAAGCTGTCTCTGTGATCCTGTAATTCTGTGATCCTGTGATCCTGGGCTTGTTAGAGCACCTGGGAGTCGAGCTTCCTCTGGGTGTTGTAGGACTAGCTGCAGAGCTTGCGTCCAAGGTCTTCTCAGGATACCTGATGGCCCAGACAAACCAGAAGGAATTTGAGCCACTGGGCTGGCAGAGTTCCTGTGTACTTGGTCCTGCTGATCCATTTGCTCTCGGTGTTAGGACAGATGTTGGGTCCTCCTCACCTCTGATGCTGGGTGTGTTAGAGCACCTAGGAGTGGAGCTTCCTCTAGGTGTTGTGAGACTGGCTGTGGAGCTTGCACCCAAGATCTGTCAGAGTACCAGCCCAACCTATTGTCTCTTCTATCTCTTGTATTCTGTTGTTGATGCTTGCATCCATAACTCCTGACCTTTTTCCTAGGTTTTACATTTCCAGGGTTGTCTTCATTTGTGTTTTCTTTATTGTTTCTACTTCCATTTTTAGGTCTTGAACCACTTTGTTCAATTCTTTTACCTGCTTAACTGTCTTTCCTATGTATTTTAAATGGATATATTTGTTTTCCCTTTAAGGGCTTCTACCTGTTTTTCTATGTTTCCTGTATTTCTTTCAGTGAGTTACTTATATCCTCCTTACAGGACTTTATTATCCTCATAAGGTAGGATTTTAGGTTGGTATCCTGGTTTTTGTGGGTGTTGGTATATTCATGACTTGCTGTGCTGGGAAAACTGGGTTCTGAAGGTGCCCAAGTATACTAGCTTCTGTTTCTTATGGTTTTGTGTTTGCCTCTCACCATCTGGTTATCACTGGCTGAGTGTCTCTGTCTGAAGCCTGCCTACTATGTCCCTGGATAGCTACGGGTCTCCTGGGAGGCTTGTGGCCAGGGATATAGCAGATCTCCTGGAAGTCCTTCAGGCTATCGGGTCTTCAGAGAAGCATGCATACTGATGATCTGTTGTCCTGGATGCAGCAGATCTCCAGGGAGGCTTTGAAACTGAGGAGTCTTCAGAGGGGCAGACATACTGGTGATCTGTCCTGTTGCCCTGGGTACAGCCGATATCCAGGAAGACCTTCAGTTTCTGGGATCTGATGCTTTTGGCACATAAGATCTCCTGGTAGATTTTTAGAATGTGGGGTATTCAGAGGGGCAGACAAGCTGATAATCTGTTGTTGTGGCTGCATCAGATCTTTTGGGAGATCTTTAGACTGTGGGGTCTTCAGTGGCAGAAAAGTAAATGACCTGCCCTGGCAAGAAGGGAGGTAGAGTTTGAGCAGAGAAGATAAGTTCCAGAATTTGCTGGACTCTCCTGGGGTCACAGCTTCTGAGGTTATTTGTGAGGGACACTTACCTGTTGTCCAAGGTGCAGCAGATTTCCTGGGAAGTTTTCAGATTGTGGGGTCTTCAGAGGACTAGACAAGGTGATGATCTACCCTGGCAGGAGGCATAGGCTGGAAGGGCCAAAAGCACATTCTTAACAAATATAATAGAAACACTCATGTCAACTTTATAATTTTGAAACTGGTCATGTGGCCTTAGCTTATATTTATATTAATCTTTCTCTACGATTCATTCAGTCTTTGCTCCATCCTTGGCAAGCACCTCAGCAAGTCTTGGAGCTTTTCATGGGGGAATGACCAATCCTTCATGTCCTTTGTCATCCTACCTGGATTAGACTGTTACAATTTCCCATTGACATTAATTGATATGACAGCACCAAGAAATATCCTAAAGGATCTCCAGCACTCCAGTCATAATCCTTCTTATTTCCATTGTGGAGAAGCAAGACAATTTTCCTATGGTAATCTTGATCAGTCACCCTCCCAACTATTATTACCTTTTTAGCCTGCTTGGGGAGTACCGTACTCATGTGACAGGCCTGAGCATTCTTCTTATTCTTAGAATATGGAATTTGTGACTTTGTATTAGAAATGCAGTTGAGTGCTTTAGGCAGGGCTTAATGGGCCATAGAGATAGGAGCAGAGAAGACAGTGGTGCCAATCAAGAGCAATGTAAATTATGATGGTCTGACTAAGGAGGTTTCAGAAGAGAATATTAGTAAATAGCCTACAGATCCCTCTTGTAATGTTTTGTGGGAAAAAAATGTGGCTACTTTCTTCTCTTTCCAAAGAACACTTGCTTAGGCTTTAGCCTTCAATTTATTTAAAAGTTCTAGATAAGATGAGATCCACAATTCTCACTCCGGTGACTTTCTAAGGTGGGACAAGCCAGGAGGCATAGGCCTCACAAGTGGTAGGACAGGCAGGACAGGATCCTCTCTACATTTCTCTATACCTAGGAGTGACGGCCATGGATCCACAGCCCTCTCTACTCCTTCCCTGCAAGTGGAGAGCCTGACTTCAGGGAGTGTTTTAACCCAGGAACTTGGGTGAGATCTGCCATTCTCTGTCCAGTGACTTTCTAAGGAAGGACCAGCTGAGAGGCACAGGCCTCACAAGTAGCAGGGTAGCCTGGCCAGGATCATTTCTACTTCAGACCATAGCTAGGCAGGACAACAGATCCGCAGCCCTCTCTGCACCTTTCCTGCAAGTGGAGATCCTGTCTCCAGGGTGTGATCTGACCCCAGGACTCAGGACAGACAACTGATCCACAGCCATCTGTGCCCGGGTTTTACCAGAGGAGAGCTGATCTCCCAGAACTGCTGACACAGGTTTACAGACCCACAGAAGGAACAAGCTCTAATCACAGACAGCAAGAACATCTAACACCAGAGATCAACAGATGGTAAAAGGCAAATGCAAGAATCCTACCAACAGAAACCAAGACTACTTGGCTTCATCAGAACCTAGTACTCCCACCACAGCAAGTCCTGGATATCCCAAAATACCAGAAAACCAAGATTTGGATCTAAAATCATATCTCACAATGGTGATAGAGGAATTTAAGAATACAGGAGAACACGGGTGAAGAGGTAGAAGCCTGTAAAGAGGAAACACAAAAATCTCATAAAGAATACAGGAAAACACAAACAAACAGGTAAAGGAATTGAGCAAAACCATGCAGGACCTAAAAATGGAAGCAGAAACAGTTAAGAAATCACAGAGAGAGACAACTCTGGAGTTAGAAATCTTAGGAAAGAAGTCAGGAAACATAGATGCAAGCATCACAAACAGAATACAAGAGATGGAAGAGAGAATCTCAGGGGCAGAAGACACCATAGAAAACATTGACACAACAGTCAAAGAAAATGCAAAATGCAAAAAGTTCCTAAGCCAAAACATCCAGGAAATCCAGGACACAATGAGAAGACCAAGCATAAGGATAATAGGTATAGAAGAGAGTGAAGACCTCCAACTTAAAGGACCAGTAAATATCTTCAACAAAATTATTGAAGAAAACTTCTCTAACCTAAAGAAAGAGATACCCATGAATATACAAGAAGCCTACAGAACCCCAAATAGACTGGACCAGAAAAGAAATTCCTCCTGCTACATAATAATCAAAACACCAAATGCACAAAACAAAGAAAGAATACTAAAAGCAGTAAGGGGGAAAGGTCAAGTAACATATAAAGGCAGACCTATCAGAATTACACCAGACTTCTCACCAGAGACTATGAAAGCTAGAAGATCCTGGGCAGATATCATACAGACCCTAAGAAAATACAAATGCCAGACCAGACTACTATACCGAGCAAAACTCTCAATCACCATAGATCGAGAAACCAAAGTATTCCATGATAAAATCAAATTTACACAATATACTTCCACAAATCCAGCCCTCTAAAGGGTAATAAATGGAAAACTCCAACACAAGGAGGGGGACTGCATCCCTGAAAAAGCAAAATTGTAATCTTCCAACAAAACTAAAAGAAGATAGCCACATAAATGGAATTACAATTCTAACAACAAAAATAACAGGAAGCAACAATTACTTTTCCTTAATATCTATTAATATCAATGGACTCAATTACCCAATAAAAAGATATAGACTATCAGACTGGGTACGCAAACAGGACCAAACATTTTGCTGCATACAGGAAACCCACCACAGTGACAAAGACAGACACTACCTCAGAATAAAAGGCTAGAAAACAATTCTCCAAGCCAATGGTCCCAAGAAAAAACCTGGAATAGCCATTCTAATATCAAATAAAATCAACTTTCACCCTAAAGTGATCAAAAAAGAAGAGATACTTCATATTCATCAAAGGTATGATCTACCAAGATGAACTCTCAGTTCTGAACCTCTATGCTCCAAATGCAAGGTCATCTACATTCATAAAGAAAACTTTACTAAAGCTCAAAGCATACATTGCACCACATACAATAACTGTGGAAAATTTCAACACCCCACTCTCTGCAATGGACAGATCGTGGAAACAGAAACTAAACAAAGACACAGTGAGACTAACAGAAGTTATGAAACAGATGGATTTAACAGATATCTATGGAACTTTTTATCCTAAAACAAAAGGATATACCTTCTTCTCAGTACCTCATGGTACCTTCTCCAAAATTGACCATATAATTGGTCACAAGTCAGGCCTCCACAGACACAAGAAGATTGAAATAATTCTTTGTATCCTATCAGATCACCATGGACAAAGGCTGCTCCTCAATAACAACATAAACAATAGAATGCCCACATACACATGGAAGCTTAACAACACTCTACTCAATGATAACTTGGTCAAGGAAGAAATAAAGAAAGAAATTAAAGACTTTCTAGAGTTTAATGAAAATGAAGCCAAAACATACCCAAACTAAGGGGCACAATGAAACCAGTCCTAAGAGGAAAACTAATAGCTTTAAGTGCCTCCAAAAAGAAACTGGAGAGAGCATACACTACCAATTTGACAGCACTTCTGAAAGCTCTAGAACAAAAAGAAACAAATTCACCCAAGAGGAATAAAAGGCAGGAAATAATCAAACTTGGGGCTGAAATCAACAAAATAGAAACAAAAAGAACTATACAAAGAATCAACCAAACCAGGAGCTGGTTCTTTGAGAAAGTCAACAAAATAGATAAACCCTTAGCCAGACTAACTAGAGGACACAGAGACAGTATCCTAATTAACAAGATCAGCAATGAAAAGAGACATAACAATAGACACTGAGGAAATCCAAAAAATTATGAGATTCTACTAAGAAAGCCTATACTCAACAAAACTGGAAAACCTGGATGAAATGGACAATTTCCTATACAGATACCAGGTACAAAAGTTAAATGAAGATCAGACCAATGATCTAAATATTCCCATATTTGCTAATGAAATAGAAACAGTCATTAATAGTCTCCCAACCAAAAAAAGCCCAGGACTAGATGGGTTTAGTGCAGAGTTTTATCAAACCTTCAAAGAAGACCTCATACAAATAGTCCTCAAATTATTCCACAAAATAGAAACAGAAGGTACTCTACCCAACTCATTCTATGAAGCCACAATTACTTTTATACCTAAACCACACAAAGACCTAACAAAGAAAGAAAATTTCAGACCAGTTTCCCTTATGAATATCGATGCAAAAATACTCAATAAAATTCTTGCAAAACGAATCCAAGAACACATCAAAATGATCATCCACAAGGATAAAGTAGACCTCATCCCAGCGATGCAGGGATGGTTCAATATATGGAACTCCATCAACATAATTCACTATATAAACAAACTGAAAGAAAATAAATCACATGATCATCTCATTAGATGCTGAGAAAGCATTTGACAAAATCCAACATCCCTTCATGATAAAAGTCTTGGAAAGATCAGGAATTCAAGGCCCATACTTAAACATAGTAAAAGCAATATACAGGAAACCAGTAGCCAACATCAAACTAAATGGAGAGAAACTTGAATCAATCCCACTAAATCCAGGGACTAGACAAGGCTGCCCACTCTCTCCCTACCTATTCAGTATTGTACTTGAAATCTTAGACAGCAATTAGGCAACAAAAGGAGATCAAAGGGATACGAATTGGAAAGGAAGAAGTTAAATTATCACTATTTGCTGATGATATGATAGTATATTTAAGTGACCCCAAAAATTTCACCAGAGAGCTCCTAAACCTGATCAACAACTTCAGCAAAATAGCTGAATACAAAATTAACTAAAGCAAGTCAGAGGCCTTCCTCTACACAAAGGATAAACAGGCGGAGAAAGAAATTAGGGAAACAATACCCTTCACAATAGTTACAAATAATATAAAATACCTTTGTGTGACTCTAACTAAGCAAGTAAAATATCTGTTTGACAAGAACTTCAAATCTCTGAAGAAGGAAATTGAAGAAGATATCAGAAGATGGAAAGGTCTCTCATGCTTGTGGATTGGCAGGATTAATATAGTAAAAATGGCCATCTTGCCGAAGGCAATCTACATATTCAATGCAATCCCCATCAAAATTCCAACTCAATTCTTCACAGACTTAGAAAGAGCAATTTGCAAACTCATCTGGAACAACAAAAGACCCAGGATAGCCAAAACTATTCTCAACAATAAAGGAACCTCTGGTGGAATCACAATCCCGGACCTTAAGCTGTACTACAGAGCAATTGTGATTAAAACTGCATGGTATTGGTATAGTGACAGGCAGGTAGATCAATGGAACAGAATTAAAGACCCAGAATTGAACCCATGCACCTATAGTCACTTGATCTTTCACAAAGGAGCTAAAACTATCCAGTGGAAAAAAGACAGCATTTTCAACAAATGGTGCTGTCTCAACTGGTGGTTAGCATGTAGAAGAATGCAAATTGATCCATTCCTATCTCCTTGTACAAATCTCAAGTCTAAGTGGAACAGGGACCTCCACATCAAACCAGACACACTGAAGCTAATAGAAAAGAAAGTGTGGAAGAGCCTCAAGTACATATGCACAGGGGAAAATTTCCTGAACAGAACATCAATACCTTATGTTCTAAGATCAAAAATTGACAAATGAGATTTCAAAAAGTTGCAAAGCTTCTGTAAGGCAAAAGACACTGTCCATAGGACAAAACAGCAACCAACAAATTGGGAAAAGATCTTTACCAAGTCTATATCTGATAGAGCGCTAATATCCAATGTATACAAAGAATTCAAGAAGTTAGACTCCAGAGAACCAGATAACCTTATTAAAAATGGGGTACAGACCTAAACAAAGAATTTTCAACTGAGGAATACCCAAATGGCTGAGAAACACCTAAAGAAATGTTCAACATCCTTAGTCATCAGGGAAATGCAAACCAAAAAACCCCTGAGATTCCACCTCACATCACTCAGAATCGCTAGGATAAAAAACTCAGGTGACAGCAGATGTTGGCGTGGTTGTGGAGAAAAAGGAACACTCCTTCATTGCTGGTGGGATTTCAAGCTGGTACAACCACTCTAGAAATCAGTGTGGCGGTTCCTCTGGAAATTGGACATAGTTCTACTGGAGGACCCAGCTATACTACTCTTGAGCACATACCCAGAAGATGCTCCAACATGTAATAAGGGTACATACTCCCCCATGTTCATAGCAGCCTTATGTGTAATAGCCAGAAACTGAAAACAACCTAGATGTCCCTCAACAGAGGAATGGATACAGAAATTGTGGTACATCTACACAATGGATTACTACTCAGCTATTAAAAACAATGAATTTATGAAATTCTTAGGGAAATGTATGGATCTGGAGAATATTATCCTGAGTGAGGCAACCTAGTCACAAAAGAACTCACATGGTACACACTCCCTGATAAGTGATTATGAGCCCAGAAGTTTGGAATACAGGAAGTACAATCCACAAACCACAAGAAACTCAAGAAGAAGGAAGACCAAAATGTGGACCCTTCATTCCTTCTCAAAAGGGGGGTCAAAATACCCATGGAAGGAGTTGCAGAGACTAACTATGGAGCAGAGATTGAAGGAAGGACAATCCAGGCTGATATAGCTGTCTCCTGAGAGGCTCTGACAGTACATGAGTAATACAGAAGTAGAGGCTCACAACCATCCATTCAAGTACAGGGTTCCCAATGAAGGAGTTAGAGAAAGGATCAAAGGAGCTGAAGGACACCTGTAGGACAAATAACAATATGAAAGGAGTACACATGGTGGGACTGATTGTTCTGGCAGCATGTGTATAGTAGAGGGTGGCCAAGTCAGTCATCAGTGGGAAGAGAGGCCCTTGGCCCTATGAAGGTTCTGTGCCCCAGCGTATAGGAATGCCAGGGCCAGTAAGCGAGAAAGTGTGGAGTGGCAAGTGGAGGGGGGAGGGAGCAGGGGTTTGTTTTTGCTGTTGTTTTTTGTTTTGGGGTTTTTTTTTGGAGGAGAAATGGGGAAATGAGAAATCATATGACATGTAAATAAAGAAAATATCTAAAAAAATGAAAAAATCTTTAAAAAAAAAAAGAGTTCTGGATAAATGACATTGGAAGATTAGATTTCAAGACAGTCTAGTACTAATTCTGTTGAGGTGATTAGTGATCTTATGCAAATCTACAATGAAAAGAAACAAGCTAAGTGAGGAAAAACACAAAAGGTTTGATTTGAGACGAGAAGAAGACTGGGAAAAAGATTTTAGAGCCTGATGTTAAATGCATATTCTATGCCAATATGTGTTGTCTGTATTTTAATTTATAGGTCTTATAAATTGGGAGATTGTCTTCAGTCTCAGAGGCAAATTTGAACGTTGCACTATTAAACAGTGTTTAGATTAAGATTTTGAAGTTGCATTTTTCATTATAATATGAAAACAAGTCTATGAGGGCATGGCAGGGTGGGATGTGTTAGTTTGTTTATAAAAGACCACCACAGGTTCATTTGCATGAATGCTTATTCACCAGGGAATGACACTTTTAAAAGGATTGGGAGGTATGGCTTTATTGGACTGTGTTTAGCATTATTGGAGAAAATGTGTCACTGGGAGTGGCCTCTGGGGTTTCAAAAGTCCAAGTCAGACCCAATGGCCTTCCCTTCTTCCTGCTGCCTGTGGATCCAGATATAAAACTCTCAGCTCCTTCTCTTGAACCATGTCAGCCTACATTCCATCATCCTTCCCACCATGCTGATAATGGACTAAACCTCTGAAACTGTAAGCAAGCCTCAATGAAATATTTCCCTTTAAAAGAGTTGCTATTGCTATGGTGTATTTTTACAACAATAGAAAACTGAATGTCACAATGATATTCCCTAGTTGTCAAGCCTGTAAATGTTAAAACCAACTTGCTAGCAAGATGCACCCATTTGTAAAATACTAGCACTCCTGTTATGGGAGTAAACAGTCTCTAATTGCATTTGAGGGTCACTCCACAGCAGACAATCCTTGAATAGTCCTGAAATCTAGTCAAACACATGTAACAGGAATCATAAGCCATAATGGGGAACTTATTACTTTTTAGTTAAATTTACATAATGCCAAGCTGTCTTTTAAGTATATGTTTAAGACTGTATAACAATGCTACTCTCAGACTCAACGGAAGAAGCCTCTCTTCACAGTAAGAGCCAATCCACTGACACTACTACCTCAAGTTGCTGAGAATATGTGACTGCTGAGTGTTAAGCTCTATTCTAGACATTTATACACTCTTCTCTAAGGCTCAGGGAACATTCCAGAAGAGGAAGATGTAAAGAATATTGGAGCTAGAAGACATGGAGAAGTGCTGCAAAATACCCTCTTCTAAGAATACAAGCATGGCAATCTTCAACTCATAGCAGCTTAAGTTACTTGTGCTGGATTACCACAAGACTACCTATATCAACAATGTGTTTTGGAAATCGAAGGGTACTCTGCACTCCCTGCTGAACTATTGGGTGTTAAAATGTCTGAAAGATGAGAGCAACTGACCCTCTACCCCAAGCTCCAGAAATTTCAAACTATGATTAGACAGAAAACTCAGCTTCCCTCATAAACTCCTTAAATGACAGGAAAAGAAAACAATCTTTTCTCTCATTTCTAGTTAATAGCTTTTTTTTTATCATTTCTTAAATGTATACAGTAAGTATTTGGTCTTTTCACACTAATCACACTATCTCATCTCCTCCCGCACACGTTGGAACCCTCTTCCAAACAGACACATCTCCCATTGTCACATTTTTTTTTTTTTTTGTGACTCAATGAGTTTAATTATGATTCTTCACATAAGCATGACTGGGACTTATTAACCAAAACATGAGCAATCTATTACTACCTACAATACTCAAAGAAAGACACTCTCTCCCTGGAAAGTCAGACTGCCCATAGTCCTTCAGTAAGGTATGGAAACTAGTGAGTTACCTCCGCACTGAATAATAGGTGGTAATGAGCATAATTTCATGCAGGTCACACATAGGTAATAACAGGTGCAATAAATTCATAAATGCAACAATAGATTTTCATCCAAAACATACTGTTTTGAAGTAGCCCTACTCATCCTGTACATCTTAGTTTCTTTGTTCCTCTCTTCCACAATATTCCCTGAATGTTTAATGTGTCCTGTATAGAAGTAAGCACATTTTATTAATAATTCTTCTGCTGCTGTGATAAAACATCATGACTAAAAGAGAGTAAAGAACAAAAGATTTATTTTGTCTTCAATTTCCAGAGTTAAAATCTATAATACTAGATAGCATGGCAGCAGGTATGGAAGCTAAAACAGCAAAATGACAGCTCATATCCTTATCTCAACCACAAATGAGAAACAGTGATATAGAAGTGGAATACATTTCTAAACTCTCAAAAACAAACTCCAGTTACATATTTATGCCAATAAGACAGAACTTTCTAAACATCCCCAAACAATACCACCAAGTGGGGAGCAACTTAAAATATCTGAGCCAATGGGGACTGTTTCCCAATCAAATATCTGTACTCCACTTTCTAGACCACAAAATTTTTGGACATGTTATAATAAAAAAAATCCACATAGTTTTTTATACTTGTAATACTATTTAAAGGTCCAAAGTTACTTCTGAGACTCAAGATAATCTCTAAGGATAAATCACTGTTAAAGCAAAAAGCAAGATTTATATGTAACCGATACTTAATGTCACAAAACACATATTACCTTTACATACAAGATTGAAACTCAGCAAAGCAAACACTAAATCCATATCTGTAGTTCCATATCTGATGTCTGGAAATTTTATTTCAAAGGGACCCACCCCTCCAGCTTTCCTGCCAGCACCATACAACTTTTTCGTAGGACGGTCCCACTTCCAATATGTAGCCTTCTTGACAGATTTCTGACAGCTCTAGTATCTCACACGTCCTGGTATCTCCACTGCAACCAAGGATTATGTTCACAGGTTCACATAATGTCCTCTCAGGGACTCCTGCTCCATCAGGACCTACACACAAGTAGTTCTTTATGACATCCTGCCCAACGTGGCAACTGTACCAAACCACGGAGGAGTAATCACTCTAATATTTTATTTACCTTTAAAACCAACACCACATAGACAACATGGTTAAGTTAAACTGCCAGTTTAGAATGTTTTTTCCCCTGCCCTCATTCACATTAGCAACAATGCTTTTGCTCACTTGGTGCTTATGAGCAGGAACAAAAATGCACCTTAAGCTCCTTAACAAGTAGGAAACTTATCTCAAGACCTTAACCTGAGCCCACCCTTCTCTTTATTCTGAAGCCTCTTCCTAATGACACTAATCTCCCCAAGAATCACAGCCTCTCTTCTACCATACACAGTGTCTGCAGCATTAGCTTCCCAGTGTTCTTCCTCTCTACAAGCCACAGTCTTTACTTCTTCCTGCCCCCACTTGCTCTTTCTCATTCTAGATCTGCGTAAAAGTTTTCGATAGTAATCATACCACAGGTTCAATATTTGGCTGTCTTGAAATTTAACCCACCAAAGAAATTAGTTCATTACATTTTAAAAATCTTGAGCAAGGTTTTAGGACAAAGACAGAGGAAAACAGAAATTTTACCCCAAAACATCATAGGAATAACCTCTAGCACAGTGGCTGCTGTTTTTCCTTTCTGTACCCTCATGACCTTCCCCCAATGTACATAGACAATGTTCTGAACAGTGTCTTCCAGCCTCTACCAGAAAAGACTTGAGTCTTTGTTTATAGTAATCAACTGCTTTTCTAGTTCAATGTTCCACAGATTCCCATATTCTTCCAAAAAACCACACAGTTGGATTCTTCACAGCAATACTTCTTTCCTGGTTAATACCCTCTGTGTTAATTACTTTCCTATTGCTGTGATAAAACACTGTGAACCTACCTACTCATAGAAAATAGAGATCTCTTTCTCTTATAGTTGGACAATTTTCCCCATATGGTCCACTTGGTCAGCAATTATCTTTATCTGAAGACATGATAGAATGGGCCACCGGAATTACAGAGGTGAGTTGGGTATAATTGTAACACTTTGAACTACAGGTAATAAAACACATCTTATTTGAGCTACCCTCTACCTCAAGAAGCTATCTGCAATAGACACACTCTCATAAAGGAAGAAGTAGTTTCCTCCAATGGAAGCTCACGTCAGGGCACTCTCTATACCCAGGAAACTCAGTGGTATATAAATGTTTTAAAATCTAACTTTCTATATCATATTTCTTTGTTTGAGCATATTTTATCACAATTTTCTTTTGCAGTGAGGTATAGGAGGTGTGTTTTAGGAGGGTTTTGTTTATATTTTTGTTTCCTGTCTTTTAAACAGAGAAAGGAAAGAAATAGAGTCGAGTGAATGATGAGTTGACAGAGATGAGTGACATTAGAAGATGAAAGGTTCATGATCGAAACATTTTGTATGAAATCTTTTAAAATACATTTTATATTATATTACCTATGGTTCTTATGATTCTTGATGTTTTCTTTTGAATTACATTTTTGCAATTTTATATATCAATATTTTTAAAATTCTCTATAAATTTTAAAAATATTATTGAGAAGCTAAAATAATATAAATATATAAAATATTGAATAATGTGTTTTATATTATATAAGCTATATAATTTCACAAAAATTAAAAATTGAATTACCTTTGAAACTGAAAATTTATTCTCGATTTTTGCTTCCTAACTACTTAGGCACATACCAAAAATGCATATTTTAACTTATTTGGTTTTTTTTATTTACTCAGAAAATATTTTCCATACATTGTATTCTGATCATGCTTTTCCCCTTCAGTGAATCCTTGAGGATCCTACCCAACATACAACTCACCCAACTACATAACTTTACTTTCCATCTCTCTTCTAAAACCAAAAACATAGAAGCAAGGACATACACATGAAATAAAATAAAATGAAACCCAAAGAAATTAAAACCAAAGTGTTTTCAACCAATAAGTTGAAAAATACACAAGCAAAGCAATATGCGATAAAACTCCACATAATTACCTACCACTGACTTCCTTTCATGTTGGATAACTAATCCTCAGCTTAGCCTGACCTGGTACTAATATATCCAATGACATTCTGTCAGAGAAAACCAATTTTCCTTACAAGTAGATATCAATTACAGATAGCTTCTTGGTTGGGGGTAGGATCCTGTATCCACTTCTCCTTCTCAGTGCTGAGACCACATTTGGATTGAACCTGATCTGATACTTTCCATTTTTGTGTCTCTGCTCCCATCTCCTACAAGAAGAAGCATTGCTCATAAGTGCTGAGTAAACTACCAATCTATATTTGCAGGCTAAAGTCACTGGGAGTCGTTTTATTGGTATGTTCCTTTAGTACAACAATATTAGTTAGCTTCACCTTGGTCTATGACCTATCCAGTCTCAGGTTCTGGGCTACACTGGAAGTGTCAGAAATGGGATCATTTCATGAAGTGGGCCTTAAAACCAGAGAGCAGTTGGTTATTCCCTGAATGGTTATACCAGTTATGTGATAGCATAACTTTCAGGCAAGTTACGGTTGTGAGTGTCAGGGTTTATAGCTGGGGAGATGATTATGTTCCTCCACTGGTAGCATGCAGAATATCTTCGAGTATCATAAATGCTACCTGGTAAGGGTAACTCCTCTAGTTAGACACCATCTCAACTTATATGTGTTTGATGACATATGTAAGTCCTGTATGCAGCAATAAAGCTTCACCATCAGTCTGTGGAGAGCACCCAACAAATGTGAAATAGCCTGAGATTTCTGGCCAATCACTCACTAGATGTAGCACATTGTTGAAAATGAAGGTTTCACTTTGTGGCATAAGATGCTGTAGATGAGGCACAGACACCATTATTTTGTGATTCAATTTGCATGTCATTTATAGGTGTATATATTTTTAAAAAACATCTATAATATCCAGTTTCTTTAATGTTCCTAGTATAAGTTGTCCTGCATCATATTCCTTTCCTGACTTCTTTTTCATTAACATTACCATTTATTTCTACCACCACAGTCTCCTCCATCACTCCTTAGCAATATATTCTATTCCCCTTCCTTGAGAGATGTTCATATCCCCACTTGTCCCTTGTTAATTACTTAATATCAGTGGTTATATACAAGGTAGCAAGCATATTGAAATACAGGAAATCTGTAACACTATAAAAATATATAAAAGTAATAGTGAAGGAAAGAAAAGGATCCAAGCTCAAAGGCCTATAAAATATTTTCAACAAAACTATCAAAGAAAAATTCATCTAAAGAGAAGACATCTAAGGAATCAGGCAGGACCAGCCAGGAGGCATAGGCCTCAGGAAGTGCAGGGGAGTCGAAGGACTGCAGAGACAGGAGCCTCTCAGCTTCCGAGGGACAGAGCTGGATCAGTGAACATCTCTGCCCCCTCCCTGTGAGAAGAGGGCCTGCATCCTGAGCAGGCTTTAGCCCCAGGAATAAGGCGGGACCAGCCAGGAGGCATAGGCCTCAGGAAGTGCAGGGGAGTCTCAGGACTGCAGGGACAGGAGCCTCTCAGCTTCCAAGAGACAGAGCTGGATCAGCGAACATCTCTGCCCCCTGCCTGCTAGGGGAGGACTTCCCCACAAGGCCTGCTTCAGCCCAAGGACTTGGGTGAGATCCACCATTTTCTCTCTGGGGTCTTGCTAAGGCAGGACCAGCTGAGAGGCATAGGCCTCAGGAAGTGCAGGGGAGTCTCAGGACTGCAGGGACAGGAGCCTCTCAGTTTCCGAGGGACAGAGCTGGATCAGCGAACATCTCTGCCCCCTGCCTGCTAGGGGAGGACTTCCCCCCAAGGCCGGCTTCAGCCCAAGGACTCAGGTGAGATCCTCCATTTTTTCTCTGGGGTCTTGCTAGGGCAGGACCAGCTGGGAGGCATAGGCCTCAGGAAGTGCAGGGGAGTATCAGGACTGCAGGGACAGGAGCCTCTCAGCTTCCGAGGGACAGAGCTGGATCAACGAACATCTCTGCCCTCTCCCTGGGAGCACAGGGCTTCCCTCCAGGACAAGCTTCAGACCAAGTACTCAGGCAGGACCAGCTGGGAGGCACAGGCCTCAGGAGTGGAAGGGGAGTTGCAGGGCAGCAAGGAAAGATCAAGCTCTAAGACACCAAGAACTTCTAACACCAGAGATCAAGAGATGGCGAAAGGCAAACGCAAGAATCCTACCAACAGAAACCAAGACTGCTTGGCTTCACCAGAACCTAGTACTCCCACCTCAGCAAGCCCTGGATATCCCAAAACACCAGAAAAGCAAGATTTGGACCTAAAAACTCATCTCACAATGCTGATAGAGGAACTTAAGAAGGACATGAATAACTCCCTTAAAGAACTACAGGAGAAAACAGATAAAGAGATACAAGCCCTTAAAGAGGAAACAAAAAAAATCCCATAAAGAATTACAGGAGATCACAAGTAAACAAATAGAAGCCCTTAAAGAGCAAACCCAAAAATCCCTTAAGGAATTGCAGGAAAACACAAACAAACAGGAGAAGGATCTGAATAAAACCATTCAGGACCTAAAAATGGAAGTAGAAACAATAAAGAAATCACAAAAGGAGACAACCCTGGAGTTAGAAATCTTAGGAAAAAAGTCAGGAAACATAGATGCAAGCATCACCAACAGAATACAAGAGATAGAAGAGAGAATCTCAGGGGCAGAAGATAACATGGACAACATTGACAGAACAATCAAAGAAAATGCAAAATGCAAAAAGACCCTAACCCAAAACATCCAGGAAATCCAGGACACAATGAGAAGACCAAACCTTAGGATAATAGGTATAGAAGAAAGTGAAGACCTCCAACTTAAAGGGCCAGTAAATATCTTCCATAAAATTATAGAAGAAAACTTCCCTAACCTAAAGATAGAGATGCCCATGAACATACAAGAAGCCTACAGAACTCCAAATAGAC
>JADRCD010170770.1:2512-17731 GCA_019843815.1 Montemys delectorum
AGAAAGAAAGAAAGAAAGAAAGAAAGAAAGAAAGAAAGAAAGAAAGAAAGAAAGAAAGGAAGGAAGGAAGGAAGGAAGGAAGGAAGGAAAGAAGAAAGAAAGGAAGGAAGGAAGAAATTAATTAATTAATTTGTTGGCTGTCATCCAGTGGTCTTTCCAATTTGATAATTGGAGAAATAGGTCAAATATTGTACAATCCACATACACTTTCTGTTTGTTTGTGTACCTTACAGTGTCTTACTGTATACCACATAATGATCTTAAAACCATGCTTCTCCTATCTCAGCCTATCAGTAGGATTGTTTATTTGATGTTTTTACACTATACTATGGTTTTCAGAACAGCTTACATATTTCAAAATTATTTACACAGCCAAAAGAAATGTAGACAATTAATTTGGGAGGTGGCTTGTAAGAGAACAACAAACAGTGAGACTGAATGCTTTGCTTATTGTATCAATTTTGAAGAAGAGGACTTTATAAGTTACTCTTTCTCTGAGATGAATGCTTTTCCAAATTATCACAGCTAATGAACCAGATTCTTACCCTCACCTAATGTCTGTGCCACCCTCCAAGCAGAACCATTGTTCATTGAAATAGTTGGTGAATGACTTCATGGATAGACCATCTTAATACACACACTAATTTCTTAAATGAATGTAACCTTTTCCCTGTGGGCTGAGAATGAAGACAATCACTCAAGTTAAATAGTTTTGACCATAGCAGGGAGTCTGTATCCAAAAATCGTGCCTACAATTCATTCCTTGGCACAGCAGAACTGTCAACTCTTAGTTTAGCTACTGTGGAAGTAAACTCCTTTGATGATGCGAGGGTCACTGAAGTACAGCCTTATTACAATGAAACCCAATGTCTAAAAGTTGTTCTTATTTTGGGCTTCTACCACAGTAAGAGCCAAGATTTTAAACTCTACTAAAAATAAAACAAACAAACGAAAAGTCTTTATCTACGTATGTTCATTAAAAAAAACCTAATAGCTGGGCGGTGGTGGTGCACGCCTTTAGTCCCAGCACTTGGGAGGCAGAGGCAGGCGGATCTCTGAGTTTGAGGCCAGCCTGGTCTACAGAGTGAGTTCCAGGACAGCCAGGGTTATACAGAGAAACCCTGTCTTGAAAAACAAACAAACAAACTAAAAAAAAACTAATAGTGATATATTATTTTAAAATATCATACAGTTAATATGTTTGGAGTTATTTAAAATTTATATTGAGAAAAAAGTGTATTTTCAATATTGCTATAGACAAGAACCTACATAAGACTGTTCAATTGATTGTTGTTTTATATCAAACAACTTTTATAATTCTCATTTTTCCTATTACAATATTTTATAAATTTTAAAGAATATGATAAAAAAGTGAAAGGTATGGCAAGTATCGAAGTGGGGGATCTCTGGGAGGAGTTTGGGTGATGTAATGTGATGTAATTCTATTTACTTAAAATATGTTTTTAAATGTTAACAAATTCAAATAAATTGAAATCATGTAACTTCTCTCATCAAAATCCAATAAAAGTTTAAAAGAAAACTTAAAAAAAAAAAAAAAAGAAAGAAAGAAAGAAATGCTAGGGCCACCACCAACCAACACTTGACTGAAGGTCTAGAGCTGACACTGCTTGGTTGACCAAGAAGCTGAGACTAGATATCTCAGGAACCTAGGGTAAAACCAAGTACTACTGTTCTAAAAATATTAAAAACAAACAAAAAAACAGACAAAAAACAAAACAGCAATAAAATAATTCTTAATGACATTCTGATATTATTTGTAGATACCTTGCTTGGCCATCACCAGAGACGCTTCCCCCTGCAGCAAATGGGAAGAAATACAGAGACTCACAGCCAGACATGCAGAGAGCAAGAAACCGTGGAACACTCAGGTCTAAATAGAGGATCGCCATCAAATTCCTCCCCTCAGAACCCAGGGGACTCGTGGAAGAAGAGGCAGAAAGAGTGTAAAAGCCAGAGAAGGTAGAAGAATGCAAGAAAACAAGGCCCTCTAAAATCAACATGATTGATATACATATGAATTCACAGAGACTGAGGCCACACCACAGAGGTTGCACGCGTCTGCACCAGCTGGGGTCCAAGAACGCTGAAAAACAACAACAACACAACAACAACAACAACAACAACAACACAACAACAACAACACAACAACAACAACGTGGACATATGCCCCCATCCCTAACCCATCTCTAATTGATAACCACTTGCAAATGAAAATTTAGTTTCTTCCAAGGGAGTCAGTCTCACTGGGGAAGCAAGCTACTCCTAAGGGTAGGCTGCATGCCCAGCTATAGACGACCAACAGAAAATGGTCTCAAGGGCATCTTTGGAGGTTCCGTCTCATAATGTCATGACAGGACTTTTCATTTTTTTAAAAAAATATATCTTATTTTAATTTCTTATATATTTTCTCCTTTCCTTTACCCTATAAGTCCTCTGTGTATATATTATGAGATTCCTAAGTGTGTGGACAGGTGGGTTTGTTTCTTGTGCTTTCTCTTGCGCTCTTTTCCTTCTGTTTGTTTGTATTGTCCAATTCTAATGTATTAGTTTGGGTTTAATCTTATCATATTTTATTTTATTATCATCCTATAGAAGCCTATTTATTTTCTAAGGAGAGATAGAAAGGGAGGTGGAAAGGGAGGTGGGGATGAGCTGGGAGGAAAAGAGGGAAGGGAAGCCATAATTTTGATATATGAGGAAAAAAGTCTTTTATTTTCAATAAAAGAAAAATAGATTCAGTGTCAGATTGAAAAATACTGTAGATAACAGATTTTTCAAAACTGCCAAAAAACCATTTAGATAAAGTAGGACATTTGGGTACACAAGGTAGATCCAGCAGTAATCTTCTAATGTATACAAGCCTCATTAAAACAGAACTTTTAGGGTAACTGACGCCAGTTTTCAGTTCTCTTTTTCCCAGGACTAGCTCCTTTGCGAACTCTCAGTTGGCAGATAGTTGTAGTCAACTGCATTGACCAATGTAGATACATGTACATGGACATGTAGATACAACTGGATGGAGAACAAATTGTTACAAAGTAGGTGTGTACATCTGCGAGATTTTTCTTTCCTAACCCTTCCTGAGTTTAGGCACTGCAAAGTGCCTCAGGAGATGCACAGGCCACATCTGCTTGCTACTGTAACTTTTATTCCTCTGAGGTAATTATTGTCTCAGTTAGGCTTTTCTTCCCACCAAATTGGGCTCAGAATGTAAAAGTAACTATTATTTGCTTGAAGATAACTGTCTCCGAAGCTTACTGTCTCAGTCTACTAACCCAGGCCTAGTCCTGGAAGCTTCTAGCCTCTGTAAAATTGAATCTAGGCCTAGAATGTTTTCAGCCTCTGAGACTTACTGCTGAATAAGCTCACCCTTTCTAGTTCTTTCTGAGCTCTAAAGGCTTTAACTCAGCTGATCTGGCTCAAACTCCTCTCCAAGATGACTGATTCAATCTGGCTTCTCTCTCTCTCTACCTCTCCTGAATTGCTTTGCTTGGTCTCATACTAACTTTGGCAATATGTTCTAATTTTCTGGCTCCTTTTCATTCTCTGGCTCAATCTGTCTTTACCTCTCTTCAACGTGTCTCTGAAAACTGTCCTAATAAAACTGCCTCTTCTCCCTCTCCCTCTCTTTCTCTCTTTCTCTTTCTCTCTCTCCCTCTCCCTCTCCCCCGCCTCTCTCTTTGCACTACCCCTTAAGTAGCTTCTCTTTCCTCTCTCTTCTCATGAGAGGTGGGCATATCCCATCCTGTCAAATCCTTCTCTGATTTGTCACTTTGTCTGCCACTCAATTAGACATCACTTTAAACATGGTTGTTTCCTTCTAAAAACTACCATTACCTTCAGTGTTTGGAATTAAAGATGTGTCCTAAGGGAATGTCTGTATTCCAACCAGAAGGATTAAAGGTATATGCTAAAGGCTGAGCTATACCACAACTAGAACAGGGTTTTTCAGTAAATAACACAATCTTGGGGATTCATAATGTGATCAAATATCCAGCAACAAGCTTCTTAGGTTTACAAAAGCAATGCTGGTGGCTTAGAAATTTAGAATTTTGATTATTATATCAACTGCCAATGTTAAAGATAAGTGGATGCAAGGGAAAATGCTTTTGATGATCAAATCTGCTAGTTTCTAAAAGTTGATTAACAGATATGTTGTCAATTTTAAAATCCCTTCAACAATAACTATGCTGAACCAAAAGCTATTTCACTGTCTCACCTGGTGCAATGCAAAAAAGTCATAATAAAGACAAGAATGCTTGAATTCCATAGTGTGTTCAATGAAAGGCTGACAAGTCAAAAAGTCAAAACTACCTCGAACTACTTGAAATGAACTTACAAAGCAAATGTCTAAAGACAATGCCTTGCCTTTCTCAGGAATGTGAAATTCCATTTCTGAAGACCTTCACTCTACTTCCATGCCTTTCAAACATGAATGTTATTACATTATATACTCTGTTAGTGCAAATTACATTCTGTAGAAGTATTAGCTGAAAAACACTTAGTGCTTATTCTTTTGCTTTAAAGACATTGTTCTTATATAGAGACAACTGTGTTTTTTAGTGAAGTTTTATAATTGTTAAATTCTTCAATAGCCATTTTAAAGAGTCTAGATTCATTTCATTACTGAATTCAGTATTTCCTTTCAGTTCCTAAATATGATTTCAACAAATGCAACATTCTAAAACACAGATATTTCCCCATTTTAATATAAATAAGGGAGCTAAGTATACCCAGAAGCAATTGGCAAAGCGCAGAGATGAGAGTGAGGGTGCTGCCTGCTGGTGGAACAGGGTGGCTCTGTGCTCACATGCAGTACTATAGATCCCACAGCTGACTCTGCGGGGCGGGGGGGGGGGTGCTCTAGCACCAAGCCTCATCCCCAGTTCCCTTCATCTGCCTCATTAGTATATAAGCAAAGCCACAAGCCTGTGGCGCCAATTCCATGGTCTGATAAGCAATGCAAACAAAATGAAGAGGCTGACAAACCTTTTAGCTTTCCATCAAAGTTTGGGTTCGTAGCTACTTTTAAGCCCGGATGAGGTAGGAGAAAACAGGAAATGTTGGTAAAACAGGAATGGATGTGCTTCCTGACATTCTGTAGCTCTTCATGCTGGTTCCCTGAGACCTGTAGAAATCATTCTGAAGTTAAAAGTTTCTTGGGACATAAATCGAACAAAGGATTTCTGTGGCATTCTATATTTGCTTTGCCTGTCTGCTTCCATAATGATAACAACAGTATGATGTGGCTAGGACTAGTAGATTGACTTTGTCTATATAGCCATATCTGCGTCTAGCAAATGCCTAGTGCGATTTACAAGTTTCTGTCTTCCGACAAAACAACATGGTCATGTCTACCGCAGCAGCAGCCCAGCCTCTGGTCCAAATCCCTGCCATGGTGCTCTGTCCTGCTGTGATAAGCACCAGGGCCAAGAGCAGCTTGGAAAAGAAGAGGACTCTTTCACCTCACTTGATATTCCACCGCCAAGGGAAGTCAAGCCACAATCTCAAGGCAAGAACCTAGAGGTGGGGTCTGAAGCAGACGCCATGGAGGAATACTGTTGAGTGGCTTGCTCCTCATGCCTTGCTCAGCCTGCTTTCTCGTACAATCCAAAGCCACCTGCCCAGGGGTGATACCACCCACGGTGGGCTGGGCCCTTCGACGACAATCATCAAGAACCCCCACCCCCACATTGGACATACTTTCCTACAGGCCGGTCTGATGGAGGCATTTTTTCAGATGAAATTTTCTCTTCCCAGGTGACCCTAGCTTAGATGAAGTTTACCAAAGAAACAACCCCCAAACCAACAAAACAAAACATACAAAACTAAGAAGCTCAACACTTAAATTCTTGACAGGCATCTGAATGGCTAGGTATTTCATACAGCCCTAAATACTCAGTCCATTTTAGACATGTGTTCAACAGTCTGTAGGAACCACACAATGAAGCACTTATCTAAGCTGCCAGGAAAAGTGAGTCTAGATCTTTACACTGTAGTCTTGTAGTGTTTGAGTCTTCAAGGTAAAAATTTTGACTTTAGGAACAAGGTAGTGTTTTATTATAACTACCAAAGAAGTATTTGTATCAAATCATTGACAACACTTAAAATTATAATTCTATGGGTTATTACAAATCTATCTTGGGTTGTTTATAGAGATACTATGACAGGTGAAATCGTGGCCCCCGAGTATTTAGGAAGTCATCTGACAGAGAGCCTCTGGCTTACTTGTGGGGATACGGCATGCACCTAAATAGCTAACCAACCTTGAGGCGTTTTTCCAAGAACTTGGCGCCACCATCAGCTCCGTATGAAAATTCGTATGGGAAGCTCCAGTCTCGAACAAGAAATATCAGACTCTGAAAGCAGTAAGGAAGGGTGAGTGAGAGTGCTTGGAGGCTGAAGGCCTCTGCTTTCTACTGGAGCCAGTCACATTATTGCATCATAACTTATCATACTGTGGCATTCAAAGCAAATACCAGTTTCTCAGCAGTCCACACGACATCACTATACTTCCCCTATGTGTGAACATCAAGCAGCCTCTGAACTCTAGGATGAATGCATGTCACTGAGATGTGAGACAGTCACAACCCACCATTAAGCTGGCTGAATAGAGCTATAATTAGATTTTGTGTGGTGTGTTCCTGAGTCCCTCAGTGTCTCTGTCTCTGTTTCTCTCTGTCTCTCTCTCTCTCTTTTTCTCTTTCTCCCTCCCTCCCTCTCTCTCTCCCTCCCTCCTTCAATCCCTCTCTCTCTCTGTTTTTTTCTTATGCTACAGTAGAATATATGCATAAGATATCAGACTGGTTTTTGAAAAATTAGTACTTTTGAATTTCACTATGTATTCCAGGCTAGTGTTGAACTCACTGTGTAGACCAAGCTGTCCCTGAACTCATAACAATCCTCTGGCAAGCATACTCTATGTACTGGCTGGTTTTGTGTGTCAACTTGATACAAGCTCGAGTTATTATAGAGAAAGGAGCCTCCCTGAGGAAGTGCCTCCATGAGATCCAGCTAGAAGGCATTTCTCAATTAGTGCTCGACCAAGGGTGGGAGGGCCCATTGTAGGTGGTGCCATCCCTGGGATGGAAGTCTTGGGTTCTATAAGAAAGCAAGCAAGCCAGTAAGCAGCATTCCTCCATGGCTTCTGCATCTACTCCTGCCTCCAAGTTCTGACCTGTGTGAGTTCCTGTCCTGACTTCCTTTGGTGATGAACAACAATGTGGAAGTGTGAGCTGAATAAACCCTTTCCTCCCCTTGCTTCTTGGTCATGACGTTTTGTGCAGGAATAGAGATCCTGACTAAGTAAGATACTATCATCTTTCATCTTTTTGTTTTCTTCTTCGTTTCTTCGTGTGTGTGTGTGTGTGTCTATGTGTATTTATGCATATGTGTGTAGAGGTCAGAGGACAGCTGGTGGCAGCTTGTTCTGTCTTCCTCCTATGTGAGTTCTGGGGACTAAACTCAGGTAATGAGCTTGAGCAGCAAGCACTCCTACCATTGAACCACCTTGCCAGCCCTCTACCAGCTTTTTCCTAAATTGAATTATTTTATTATTTTTATAGAAATGATAACATTCATTTTCTTATCACAAAAGTACAAAGTCCAGAGAAGAAAATTCAAAATGCATTCCAAGTCTCAAAAGCAACCACATCTAACCACAGCTGACAAGGGTAAACAGTATGTGTACAAGGAGTAGGCCAAGGGAAAAGAAAAACAAGTATTTTTTAAGAGAGTATCTTAATGACACAACCAAAGTGAAAAATATTACAATAAAATATAATTGAAATTAAATATCTACAGACATAGGATGGCAGTTAAGATAGTAATGAGTTTCATGTAACTGATTTTTCACCACCACAAGTTCACAAGTTGTATGCTCACTTTAAAATCTTCTGTGTTAAAGTATGTTCTATACAGAAAATCACATATAATAACATGGCTTAACACATTTTCAGAAACTGAGCACTCCATGTAATCAGCACCTAGACAAATAATGTCTGCTGCTCCAGGAGCCCCAACCCCTGCTTCCTTCCCTCATCCCTGCTAACGGGCACCATTATTTTGACTTGAGAAATCACAGGTTACTTTTGCTTGTCTTCATCCAACATTGTATTTGTGACATTGACCATACTGTTGCATAACTTTATCATTCATAGTCACCACCGCATAGCATTCCATTATGTGAATAATTATTTACTTATCCTACTATAGATGAGCAAAGTTGAAGGTAGTAAGCCTAGGTATCTGTTTTTAAGGTTATTTTTGACCCTTCTCTTCTTAGCCTTCTCAGACATCCTCCTATCGTTCCTTCTGTCTCCTATTTATTTCTTAATAACTTTGAAATAACAATAAAAGGAGTTGAGTATAAATGATTGAAGTACAATGAACACAGGTAGCTCTATCAATGTTACCAGAACATGGACTATGTCAGTACATGTGTTGATGTCCACATAAAATACTTACAACAATCTAATACTGGAAAGCTAAGGCTAAATTTATGTGCATATCCATTATAAAATATGAGAAATTAATCATATCCTCTGAAGGAAAAACTGATTTAGAATCAGTGGTCAACATGGTTGAATTTGGGAAAACCTGGAAGAAGCTCAGGAGGGCGACCCTGTAGGAGGTCCAGCAGTCTCAATTAACCTGGGCCCCAAGATCTCTCAGACACTGGACCACCAACCAGGCAGCACACATCAGCTGATATGAGGCCCTCAACACATATACAGCAGAGGACTGCGGGTCTGGGTTCAGTCAGAGAAGATACACCTAACCCTCAAGAGACTGGAGGCCCCGGGGAGTTTAGAGGTCTGATGGAATTGGAGCAGGGTGTGGGATGAGGCTGGGTGGTGGGGACATCTTTGTGAAGACAGGGGGTGAGGAGGGGGTATGGGGTGTGGAACAGTAGGAGGGTGGATGGGGGGTAAAACCTGGAGTGTAAATAAATAAAAGATTAAATAAAAAATTATCTGAACTAGTCTTTGATGTGTTTAATCAATTTCAGTTTTAACTTCTGTTTCAAGTAGAGAAAAAAACTAGAAAAGACCATATAAACAACAGCTTGCTTCCATCAACAGATTGTAATAGCCAGCCCATCAGCAAGACTAATTCCATGAGAAAACAAACTGATGATCTTGTTTTGTGGGTTACAGAGACAAGAATGGGTAGTATTGGTCTTACAGTATGTGTTCTGTTGAAGCATGCTGTGTGTTTCAAGGATGAGGAACAGGCTGGCCACAGCCACAATGAGTTCCCTGAACCTGACTTGATGGAAGGCTCTCAATGCTTCTCTCTCTCCCTCTTCTTCTCCCTCTCCGCCCCCCTCTCTCTCTCTGCTTATATGTACGAATCTTAATGTATGTTCCATGACCATTAGTGGACAACGTTGACTATTAGTCATTGTCTGTCTGAGGAGTTTCATGTAACTGATACTCTAGGATTAAAAAAAGCAAATTACAAAGCTGCTGTCCTTAAGACCTACAGGTTAACTAATGAGGTGGGATATGATCGTTAAAATATAAGATCACAAATTATAGTTCAACAAGTGCTAGGGATAAAGAGCAGAGAAGATGGTGGCTGGATTTAAGACTTCAGACCCATGACCTAGACAGAGATTAGCTCCGCACTATCATAGTTTATGTAAGCACTATTAAGCTTATAAAGTCCTCTGATTGGTCACTTCCTTGTTGGATAAAAAAAGAAAGAAATTGAGAAGTAATAGCACTACCACATTGAGCATTGATGCGTATAATGTATAAAACATGCTTTGCACTGGGCCTGGCACAGAATGAGCATTGGCTCAGTTGTCCTCTTTGTCTAGCAGTTACATTCCATAACCTAAATGTGGAAACCAAGAGAAGTCTGGCCTGAACCTTGACCTAACTCTGTGTTGCCAGATATGTTAACATGAATTACATGAAGCTCTGGGACCACCTCTGCTCTCTGGACAGAACCTAGGTAGGGCCCCAGGCAGCTGCCCTTCCCCATTAGTCCCATCACACACCAATCCCTCCCCAGTCATAGTGAGCCTCTCTTTTTCTCAGCGAGGTCAGGTTATTTCTCTGGCATTATTTGGCAGCTCCAATCAGCATAGATTTTTGCCCAAGAATGTCTTGTTTCAAAGTGGCTTACAAAATTCCTTGGAAGTGATTCAAACTATCTACGTGTTTGTGCCATGTATTTCCTTACTACAACACACACACACACATACACACACACGCACACACATAGTGCAACTTTCAGCTTCACTGAAAGCTCCCTGGGACTGATTAGATCATGATTATGTCTGTACTCAGATGAGTGTGAAAATATTTTTATCTCCCAGACAGGATTAAGTTCTGTTCGATGTCAGAAGCACTGGTGGGATTTGAGAATGTGATGATGGCTAATAAAGGCACTGTGGGAGGGCCAGGGACCAGCTGGGGAAGAGTATGTTCCTGCCTATTGTGTGTAAGGTCCTGGATTCAATTTACAAAAGAGAGAACACTGGAGAAGGCTAGGAAGAAGTAACTGGGGAAATAAAGTGCTAAGGCTGAGGAGATGGGCAGTAAGCGACTAAACGTCAGCAGACCTCAACCACACATTTGAGAACGAATCAAGGCCTGAGAGTAAGTGAAGTTCATGCCCAGGAAAGCTTTTTCTTTTTAAGGACTTAACGCCTCTAATTTTCTAATTAGAGCATCTAATTTGCTGTAGATGCTGCCTGCTGGGTACTCGCAGTGGCTGAAACAGCCCTTAGCCATACTGTGCACGACCTAGACAGCTCAGCTTCCTTCTCTGCACACAGTAAGTGTGAGTTAAGATGGTAAGATGCTGAAGTGACTTTAATTCAAGTGTTTCTGTGAAGGATGCTTTCCATCCGTTGTCAAGGCTGTGGTCGCCATCCAGCCCCATCTCTTCCCTCTTAGCTGCACTGCCACAATTCTGCCAGCACTTCCCGCCTGTCTCAGGTCACCAGGCTGAGAAAGGCCTAAAAGTCAGCAGATATACTTAGAGGTCCGGCCTAAAGAGATCAGGGTTCAGAAATACCATGGCCACTATTTAAGTTTATGACAGCTATAAAAGCTTTTGTAGACTGGCTGCTAAACACATCTGCCATACAGATATGTATCAGTATATATAACACTGACCCAAGTGAATCTTGAGACTGTTAATCAGTTGAGGAATATTTCTATTTCTTTGCAATCTACATAATTAGAGGCTATAAACTGGCTAAATAGTAAGCTCTGGGACTGTGATAGCCAAGGAGAGCATTTAATGGTAAAACAGAGGTCATCTTGAAGTCCATATTCCAGTTTAAGAGAGGATCTTCTCAGCATGGATCCAACGATAAACACTGTTAGTGCCACTACAGCCCAGTCGGAGAGGTTATGTGTAACATGCTCTATGAGAGCCACAAGAAACCGGTGGCTCCATTTACCTGAGAACATTAGTAAAATTCAGACTTGCTTGAAGTTGGATTTAAAATGAACTTTAAATAACATCTGATAATCTGAAAATTACGTACAATTAGTCCCACAGACCCAGATCCAAGGATTTGTTCATCCAGTACAGATCGGTGTGGAGCCAGGCACGGCTCATGAAAGCTCAAATGAGCAAGGAAGCAACATCCAGAGTCATCAACAGCGGTAGCTCACCTCACATCTGACCAGAGAGTCACCAGGATCTCAGCAATTAGACAGTTGTTTTGATCAAAAGAAAGTTTTCAATTCACCTTTTAAAGCTACAGTTAATGTAAAGGACTGTGTTGTTTATATGACAGATAACATCAAATGGCTCCTGCAGGATTGCTTTACTTATGATGGGAGTGCTCATAGTGACTAAAACAATCGAAAGATAAGCAAGGTCACCTGGAGAGACCTCATATCTCTTACCATAGATTGTTACTTCTTGGAGCTTGCAAGGAACAGTTATTACAATTTTGTTAACTAAACTGGAATACCATCTAAAAGCTATCGTATGCTGTTATTTTCTCTTTTAAAAAATATTTTATATACATGAGCATTTTGCCTGCATGTATGTCTGAGCACCACTCAAGTGCCTGGTACCCACAGGAACTAGAAGACAGGATCAAATCTCCTGAGATTGGCATTTCAGGTGGTTGTGAAACACCATTTACATAATGGGGATAAAACTTGAGTCTTTTGGAAGAACAGCCAGTGCCCTTAACTACAGAGTCATCTCTCCAGCCTCATTCTTAGTTATTTTTTCTACTCTAAATATGAATTATGTCACTAATAATATATGTCCTGAGTACCTTGTTATAGTATTATTTTATTATATATGTGTATAATGCATGTAATATACATATTTGTATCTTCCATTTTAATTATATGATGCATAGTATCTTTTTTTGTTTTGAATTTAGTTGCTTTAATCTCAAATTTTATTAAAAGGCTTTGGATGTTACTGCTTATGAGTTTCTCATTTCAATTTCAAATAGATTAAAAAACTCATACTTTAATGTTTAAGAAGTCATTGTTGACTCATTCAGTCAAAACTGTGGGGGTTTTGTTTTTTTTTAATTTTATGTATATAAATGGTTTGCCTGCATTTATGCCTTGGTACCATGTGCATGCAGTACCCAGTGAGGTCAAAAGAGGGCGTTGGATCCTCTGGAACTGGAGTTATGCACACTTGTGAGCCACAACTGTGGGTGCTGGGAACAGAACCCAGGTCCTCTAGAAGATCAGCAGAAGTTCTTAATGGAGGAGTCGAGCCATTTCTCCAGTCTCAGAACTGTTTTTGTTTTGTTTTGTTTTGTTTGTTGGCTTACTTGTTTAAATTTGGGTGTTTGGTGCATATTGGTGTGTGTGCAGGTACATGTGTTTATGTGTGGTGGAGGGTTGCAAATGTGTTAACATGCATGTAGAAACCAGCAAACAGCTTTGGATGTCATTCATTCCTCGGGAGCTGTTCACTTGGTTTTGGAGACAGGGTCTTGTACTGGCCCAGAACTATCCAAGTAAACCAGGCTAGCTGGTCCTCATGCTGTCAGGAGCAGCCTGTCTCCACATCCCCAGTGCTGGGTATAGGAAGCACAACGTAGAACAAGCACTTACCTGACTGAGCTGTTTCACTAGCCCCCAAACTTTCTTCTTACTGATATTTCATAACATCTGCATGTTTCACCAATAAGCAGGATTGCAAAAGGTTTTCGCATTATTTGTTTTTAGGACACTGGCATCTTTTTTTTTTTTTTTTTTTTGGTTTTTCGAGACAGGGTTTCTCTGTTGTAGCCCTGGCTGTCCTGGAACTCACTCTGTAGACCAGGCTGGCCTCGAACTCAGAAATCCACCTGCCTCTGCCTCCCAAGTGCTGGGATTAAAGGTGTGTGCCACCACCGCCCAGCCACTGGCATTTTTCTTAAAGACATAATATCTGTCTGTCTGTCTGTTCCCTTCCCCCTGTGTGTGTGTGTGTGTGTATGTGTGTGTGTGTGTGTGTGTGTGTGTGTGTGTGTGTCTTCCTGTTGGTTTATCTGGTCATGTGTTAGGAACAGTGACTTGAGGTCTGTTTCTAGAACTTACAATCTAGTTATCAGTCCTGAGAATACAAAAGTCAAAGAAATATTCCAGCTGCCAATCAACATTTCAACACCACTTAACAGATGAACTAAAAAGAAACACAAGAGCACAGAAAGTATTGTGAACCATGCTGAAGATTTTAAAGCAGGATTAGTTTTGTTCTCCTTCAACACCCCCTTTACCCTTACCTGGACTTCAGGGACCAGATTGAAACTGCATGTGTGTGTGTGTGTGTGTGTGTGTGTGTGTGTGTGTGTGTAATATATATATTGCACACACATACATATATGTGTATATACACATACATATATTATACACACATATATTATACATACATATATATGTGTGTGTATATATATACATATATATACATATATATATATTTTGTTTGTTTGTTTGTTTTTCGAGACAGGGTTTCTCTGTGTAGCCCTGGCTGTCCTGGAACTCACTCTGTAGACCAGGCTGGCCTCGAACTCAGAAATCCACCTGCCTTTGCCTCCCAAGTGCTGGGATTAAAGGCATGTGCCACCACTGTCCAACTCGAGACTGCTTCTAAAAAATCCTCCACTAAACTTGTCAAGGAAATATCTCCGGGACATCTTGAATGCAATCTGATAGAAGACCTCCAAGTCACACGTACACACTGAAGCCACCCCAGGTCCCCACTCTCACAACTGTCAGCGGTCTAAGATCATTTGTCACTTGGCCACAGAGAATGACAGCTTGTGTCAGTGTACTATTTGCCACAAGACCCTCTCACCTTGTGGGCCCCTTTTCAGCCACGGTTTACCCTTTGGCTCATATTCTCCTCCAATTAGGACCCACCTTGGATGTTAGATGTATCTGGAGCTTAGCTGCGGCTTCCTCTGACAAGCTTAGGCTGAAGGAGTTAGCTTTTAGACGGTACATAAACTGTTTCTTCCTCCAGGCACTGTCTGAAGGGTGTCCAAGTCAATTCTAACTCTTGTCCTCGTAAAGGGCAGGATTTGAAGGACTACAGAAGTAACTGACAGAGCTTAAGTCAAGCTTAGATGTTACCTTGCTGTTAGTCACTGACCCCAGTGTTTCTGGAGTTTTTTAGCACAAGTCTGGCCAGCTTCCATCCTCTCAATATGTCAGTAAGAGACAAAACATAGAAAAAGGGGACATATTCAGTGTGGCTACACCGGAAAGGGGAACAAATGAAAGGGTCCAGTGACTCCTATCCCAAGTCTATGGTAGAATACTGAGATGAGGTTTAGGTGTAAATACAAGGTAAGAATTATGCACAGTTAAGCAGTCCTGGAAAAGCACGATCCTGCCTCTTACTGGCCCACCACAACCTTGACTATCAGTCCTGCAAGGAGCTCCAATAAGTTGCCAGAACTCTGTGAACTCTCTTCTTGGGAGGCCTGTTCCTCCCAGGCTGGCTTCCTTTTCCTTCCTTTGCCTTCCTCCAGCACGGGACTGCTAGGATGTTTTTACTTCTTTGAGATCTGGTATTTCAAAGGTCTGAGAGTGAAGGGATGACCACAAGTCACTCTTTAGACCCTGACAGTTACACCAGCTTCAGCCTGGTTGGTTGCTGGTACACTCAGACAGGGAGAGAGGAAGGCTGAAAGAAGCTAAGGAGAAGGGCGATCCTTGTAGGAGGACCAGCAGTCTCACGTAATCTGCCCCCCCCCCC
>JADRCD010170770.1:18131-29922 GCA_019843815.1 Montemys delectorum
CCCCCCCCCCCGATCTCTCAAACACTGGACCACCAAACAGACAGCATACGCCAGCTGATATGAGGCCCCCAACACACATACAGTAGAAGACTTCCGGGTCTGTGTTCATTCAGAGATGATGCACCTAACGCTCAAGAGACTGGAGGCCCCAGGGAGTTTAGAGGTCAGGTGGGGTGGGGAATGGGGGCATCCACATGGAGACAGGGTGGGGTGGAGAGGAGGTGTGGAATGTTGAACAGTCAGAGGGTGGATCAAGGGGGGGAAATAAAATATGAAGCATAAAAAAATAAATTAATTACCCATACCACACCACCACCACCACCACCACCACCACCACCACCACCACAAAAAAAGAAAAAAGAAAAAAAAATAAAAATAAAAAAATAATAAATTAATTTATAAAATTAAAAAAAACAAACAAACAGGAAGGCAACTTGGAAAGCCTCTTCCCCAATGTCCTCCGTGGTGTTAGTCAGTCAGCTAAACTCAGGGGAAGCTGATATTCTCACATGAACCAGAGAGCTAAGACAGGTTTGACTTCCCTACTTCTATCTCATCTTCATATCAAATAGCATGGAATAGGAACTTAAAACTCCTCCTTTTCTTCTTCTGAGACAAGGTCTCTTTTTTAATATATATTCTATTTTTTATTTATTTAATTAATTGCTCCCTTGCTCCTGGTCTCCCTTCACAAAGACCCTCCCTTCGTCCCTCTCCCCTTTTTTTCTGAGAGGGGGATGCCACGGAAACTTCTTTCTTGTAGGTACTTCTGTTTTTTTTTTTTTTAAATTGGATATTTTCTCTCTCTTTTTTTTTTTTTTTTATTTTTTCAAGACAGGGTTTCTCTGTATAGCCCTGGCTGTCCTGGAACTCACTCTGTAGACCAGGCTGGCCTCCAACTCAGAAATCCTCCTGCCTCTGCCTCCCAAGTGCTGGGATTAAAGGAGTCCATCACCGATTTTAAATGTTATCTCCTTTCCCAGTCTCCCCTCAACCCCAGAGACAGGGTCTCTTCCTCTCCATGTAACTTCTGGCTGGCCTTGATAATGCCTGATAATGTCAGGCTGGCCTTAAACTCACAGACATCCATCTGTTTCATACTCATAGCAATCTTCCTGCCTTGAACTCACAGAAATCCCCTGCCTTCATAGTGCTGGGATTAAAGATAAGTGCCACCACACCCAGCCTACAATTGCTTCTTAAATAAAATAAATCAATTAAAATCATAGCTATAGCCGCACGGTGGTGGCACACGCCTTTAATCCCAGCACTTGGGAGGCAGAGACAGGTGGATTTCTGAGTTCGAGGCCAGCCTGGTCTACAGAGTGAGCTCCAGGACAGCCAGGGCTACACAGAGAAACCCTGTCTCAAAAAACAAAAAAACAAAACAAAACAAAAAAAATCATAGCTATAGATTCCGTAAAAAAATCCAGTAAGAATTTTCCATCATTCAACTTTTACTCACCTGAAAAGGCTTCAGGAATGTCTCTTCCATTGCCAACCTGCCATACTCAGTGAAAAGCTGGGAGGAGAATCCAAGAGAGAAGGATGGAGAGGGAGAGCAGAAAGAGATGAGATTTGCTTACTTGCTGGGTTTCTTCTATTCATTCCCAGCTGTAACACAGTGCTACAGTATTAACATTACATAATAATCTCAGGAAAAAAACATTCATTGTATAAAGCAGAGCTATAGTAATTACAATTACATTACTAAAATTGCATAGTACAGTGTAAGAAGAAACTTCCACTTTAAATCTATCTCTCTTTCTTCTCCATGTGTGTGCTTCATGTGTGTAAGCAACAGTGAGCACTGAGTGCTAACCGCTTGCTCCAAAGGTAGACCCCAGCCCTAAACTCATGTACTCTATATAACAAATGCAGAAAGGATGCACATGTGAAATGACTTTTCAAAGTAGGACTTACCTTGGCTTAGAGGGCCATAATACATGTACATACGACATAATATATGTAGTCCAAGGAAATTTAAAGGTACAACAACCTGGGTTACAAAATTAGGCATTTGGCTTTAAAAGTAGGAAATTAAATGTACTGTCTTCTCTTATTTTCTTTTAATTGCTTACAGTTAAGAACATGAAACATGAGAGGTTTGGTTTTGTTTGGTTTTGTTTGGTTTTTACAAATGCAAAATTTTAGTGAGCACAGGCCTTTGGAGATGAGTGATGAGCTCCAAGCTAGTTAGTGTTTTCCCACATGGCACAGGATGAGCTCCTTTCACACAATAGCTTGTGGAGCCGAAGGAGAATGCTGATGCCCACCCCTTGCTCCTTTGTAATAGCATCCCAGCTTCACTCTGCCATCCATACAGGGCAGTAAAAATCCAGAGGCAAAGGGTAATCACTAGATACTTGTTGGAGTGATGAGCTCAAAGTCTGGGTATGTCTTAAGGTCCAGTGATAGTACACTATTATCACACTTGTATACGGACATAACTTGAATTCACAATTCAAGTTATGAATTGAGTTCAGAACAAAGTATTGTCATTTACAGGAAAAAAATTTAAATGATCAAAATATCCTGTTAGCTCAGGATCACTGGCACAAATTATCCTTTTGTAGAGATGGATAAATATGCCAGTGTGCAATGGTGCCATGCTGTTCACTAGGAAAGTAGCTGGCTGCGTTATGGAAGCACACCCAGCCATTATTCTATGTCTCACCTATTAGTCATAAATGATCAGTGTGAGGTACAGCATATGTGAGGGAGCAATGCTGGAGAGAACTCCTTGTGGTGCGTCCGATGCCACAGGTTACTTTGCTCTACTGTCCTTTGTATCTAGTAAGGTTTCACATTTCACTACATGGGCTTGATATACATATTAGGTAAGGTTTTATGTAAAACACATAGAAAGAGAGCTATCAGAGGAATAAAAGATTTGTTACCTACTCAAGAACAACTTGAGCTGCTACAGAAGAGAATACTACACTGCATACATGAAAACATCTCTAGAACATATCTGTTCTTCTACTTGAGACTCCAACTGCTCTGCAACTGGAAAGAACACAGGACCCAGCCATGTGTTCTCACCTAGTCTATCACTCAGTGGCCACAGGAGCCTCACCAACTCACTATTTTTTCATGCTCCCTCTCCTCATCTCTAAGACATGAAGTTTAGTTAAGTACCCCACAGTCTCTTTCAGATCAGATCTCAAGTCAGGTTCCAAGCTGTCCTCGCACCTTCTCTAGCAGTTCTGAGCCACAAGGTCCACAAAGAGACAGTCTGGCTTTCACATATGCAATACCAACAGGTTATCAAATTCTTGACCTTAAGATTTGACATTGCAATTTAGAGACTCTTTACATCGAAGATTCTTTGTCCACTTTGATTTGCCATATACTTTCATATACTCAGCACCGAGAACAAGCAGGTTTAGAAACAAAGGAATATGAAAACCAAATTAGAAAGGACAGAGCCATACATGACTGGATAAGAAACCTGACATCAGGAGGGCCCTTGTGTGGCCATGTGTCTGAAGTCCCCCAAAATTCTGGTCTACGTGCCCAAAAGACCACCAGATACACAGAAAGTGTTTTTACCTGGAGATGCTGAAGATCATCCTCCTGGACATTTTGGGACAAGTTGTAGACCTTGATTGTGGGATAAGAGTCAGGATGAGAAAATAATCAGTATCATTCTAAGAACTTCACTGTTCTGTTTTCATAAATGTCAGTTATTATACAACCAACTCTCTTACATACATTTATGAGACCCAGGAAAGGAGAAGGTTTCATCACATTGCTCAAATCTCAAGTCCTCCTGCCTCAGCACCTCAAGAAGCAGGGTTTACAGAAGTGGGTCTTTCTGCTCAACTGGAAAATTGTTTGGAAAATTAAATTGTCTCTTCATAATTTATTGATTTGCTTATATCCACAAACAGTGCCTCCACACAGAAGTTGGGCTCTGCATGTCACGCTCGCAGCTTTCTTTTCTTGGTTTTTTGAGACAGGGTTTCTCCGTGTAGCCCTGGCTGTCCTGGAACTCACTCTGTAGACCAGGCTGGCCTCGAACTCAGAAATCCACCTGCCTCTGCCTCCCAAGTGCTGGGATTAAAGGCGTGCGCCTCCACCGCCCACAGCTTTCTGTTCTTGCCTCTTTCTCTTCCACGTCCACGACAGCACAGGTAAGATGACACTGTGTTTTCTTTTTATTTTCCTTGAGGCGATAACATTAGTAACTTTAAAGATAAATTAATGTTGCTTATATGTTTGTATATTGACACAAACAGTATTCATTTGTACTTATTTAAATAATGTAATTTCTCAGGTAACAATTTAAAATAGTCATTACTTGACAGACTTTCTATGAAAAGATTCAATGTTTTCAGGTGAAATATAAATAGTAAATAATGAGTGGTAAAAACAAAGTTAAACTGGTTCTATTTAGCTTGTACAAATAATCTTTTCTATTGATTTTTAAAGAAACAGATATTGAGTCTGCACTTCAAAGACTCATTGAAGAAGCAGACTTTTGAATTACAGTAAGCACCTGTGTTTCACAGAGAGCTATTTTGTGGCAATCCTTTAAAAATTATTTTTTACATTATGTGTAAGAATTTTTCTTTGTGTGTATGTGTGCCACATATTGTGCCAGGTGCTTGCAGCAGTCAGAAGAGAGTCAGATCCATTGGAACTAGCTAGAATTACGGATGGCTGGGAGCCACCTTGTGATGCTGGGAGCTGGACCCAGGTCTTCTGCACGTGCAATACGTGTTCCTATTCTCCGAGCCATCTCTCCAGCCCCAAGAGGTAGATTTATTTTGAAGCACCAACCATGGATTATAACTATAACTTTTAAATTCAGTCCACCCTTCCTCTTCCTTTGTACCGGCATGGGAGGTGCTGACCAGAGACACCCTGGCTGCCTGCTCAGCACACTCCAGGTCCCCATCTGCACATGATCACAGTCTGGACTTACCCTGTTTTGCCTTTCTCACCTTTAAAAGTTATCCTGCCTTTGAAAAAATTCTGCTTTGTTTCTTCACTGTCTTCTCTCCCTGCTCTCTTCAACAAGCAGAAATAGCTAACAGTAGTCCTTAAACTTGTTTCAGCTGTACACTAACTTTCAGAACAACTTAGAAAGTCTATAAAAACCCCTCCCCACCCAATAATACTTTTAAAAAGAGGAAAAGGGAAAAGTTTTAAGTACACATGGTTTACACAAATGTAACTGTTACATCTAAATAAACTGTTTCTTTAAAGCTATGAACATGTAAAGCTTTTACATTTAGAAATAACTTCATTGATACTATAAAATAACAGTGTATGTTTATAAATTGTTTCAATAAACAATTTATAATAGATTGTCCCCAAATCTACATATAAGATTTTTAAATTGGCTTATTTATTATTATTGGTATGTATGGTATGTGTGGAATGTGTGCATTGGGAAGTATGCCCTGACCTGAGTGCAGAGGGCGGAGGGCAGAGGGCAGAGGGCAGAGGGCAGAGGGCAGAGGGCAGAGGGCAGCTCTGTGGGTCTGCTCTGTTTCTACCTTTGCACACATTTTAGAGATTGGCTCAGGTGAACAGATTTATACAGCAAGCACCTTTACCTGCTGACCTATCTCATTCACACAAGATTGTTCTTTTCTTTTTGAGACAGGGTCAGATGAAGACCAGGTTAGCCTCGGTCTCATTGTATAACCAAAGATGACTTTAAACCCTTTATCTTCCTGCCTGTCTCCTCAGGACAGAATAACAGACATTCTCCACCACACCTCGTTTATATAGTGCTGAGGACTGAATCCACGACCTTGTAAATGCAAGGCAAACACTCTACCAAGTGGCTACACCCACAACTATAAAATGTATTATCCTAATTTATTCTAAACTTGAACAGAAAAAGTAACAAGGATAAAGCCACTTTGGACTAAAGCAGCCAATGTAGAAACTGATCATTGGTTAGACTCCCATAGCCTATAGTGACAATGGCTATTCACGTGGAGCTGATAGAGAACACATATGATTTGTGATTCTCTCTGTCTCACTACCACATGTATGTACAAGCACTATTCATGAATTTTAGTTAAAGAAAGATCCACAAATAGATTTGTTTTATTCCATACCTGTATTGAGCTTATCATTGTGCTAAGGGCAAATACTGTGGCCGAATCTCTCAACGTGGACTGACTGTCAAAGGTTCCCTGAGTGTCCATCAGCAACACAGCAACCTACAGGGAAGGAGAGCACATCACTGACACTGCACACAACATCCAGGGCGCCAGGGCTACCACGACATGGACAGCAGAAGGACGACAAACAGCTATCATCAATGAATCCTTAAAAGGTAACTTCTTACATGTGCCATGAGTGCCACAGATAATAAAAGAATATTAATTAGCCGCTGGGTACAATCACTTTTAATTTTCTCTGATAATCTAAGATAAAAACCCTGCATTGAGACAACATAAAAATATCAGCTTATTGTCTGCTATTTTGTCTTCTTTATTATTGTCGTCTCCTGGGATCACTAAAGAGTTACACAGGGATCATTAAATAGGACGATACTCTGACCCTTGTAGCATTATATGAGACAAATCAATTTTCAAAAGACTATTTCATTTCAAAGTTAACACTGAAAATAAAAAAAATTAATTTTATTTAAAAGGTGTCATACCTTTTTACCATCAAGCTTATTGATGAGGAAAACTTCACTCCATATCTGGATTCCTGTGGTTTCTCGTTCAGATCCACCTCTCCATGAAAATCCAGTCAATGGTTCATTGTAATCTCCAACCCAATCAACTGATTCCTATAAATTTAATAAAGTCTATGATTCAGAACTGGAAATGCATATATAGTTTTCCCTCTTATCCTTTTTAACCCTTTTCTTTCTCTAACTCAAAAGGAAAACCGTATGCATATCTGTTACATTGGGACAATCACTTTATTCACTCAAAAGTAATTACAGAGGAACAACTGTCTGATATGGTTAGGTTAGGTTCTGGCTAACATCATTACAATGTATACACATATACATGTGTATAATATACATGTATATGTCAGAATGGAAATGTATATGAAATAGAAGTGGAAACATAGGAAACGGAACAACTGATTATTTCATTCATTTATATGTGTGGGTGCCTGGTGTGAGTATACACATATGTGGGCAGATTCTAGGGTCTAGAAGAGGATGCTGGAGCCCCCCTAGCTAGAGCTACAGGAGCTCGTGGACTGCCTGGCATGGGTGTTGGAATCAAACTCTGGTCCTCTGGCAGAGCAGTGAGTACTCTTAAACCTCTAGACTATCTCTCCAGAACAGCTCATCTTTGATGAGGCAAGGCTTCAAGGAAAAGGTGCTATTAGAAGACTGTTTGGGAACTGTCTTGAAGAAGACATTCAAAGAAATAAGAAGTCAAGAAAAGGACACAGTAAAGAAGGAAGGGAGGAGGAAGGAGGGACTGAGTGAGGAAGGAGGGACGGTACCTAAGGACACACACATTTGCTTTGGACAGGGGTTCAGTAGAAGAAGAAAGGCAGGTAGAGAGAGCTTAGACTGAATTCTGAAGGCCAAGAAGGCACCTGATACAGGTGTTTCTCCCAGAGGGGGTCACCATCATGGCTCTGAGGAGAGAGATTAGTCCAGAGGTGGTAAAGGGCTAGCAAGGGAGATAAATAACAGGAAGGACTGACAGAAGGTTACTCTAAACGTCAAAACATGCTTGTGGGCCTGAACCTTTCCAAGACGAGAAATGGGGGGAGGCGGGAAAGCGGGTGGGGGGGGCAAACAGGACAGAGGGTAGGGACACCGAGGGAACGGACACCGGGGGAACAAATACAAGAGGGATTTGAGAATCCAAAAGAAAAAAGCTAAACTGAAAATTATGTCAGAACTAAATGCCAGGTGAGACAAGACATACAAAGAATCACTTAGATTTAGCAAATTTTCGTCAATAACTTTGAGTAATAGTAGCTATGCATACTTTGGTATCTGTTACAGTGGATAAATTATGATTTTTGGAAGACCTCTTTATAACAATCCTTGAGTTAGAAACCTTGCATTAACTAAATCACCACCTCCTGCCTCTGAGCTGAGATTTTGTCTGGCTTGAGCATGCATGGTTTATGCAGCTGTGGGCTCACGAGGCCAACTGCCCTTTTGTGTACAGAAAACAATTTCCTTGTAATGGTCCACAGCCTCTGGCTCATACAGTCTTTCCACCCCTCTCCCACAACAATGCCTGAGCCTTGGGAGGAGGTGTGTATGTGTTACATCCTGTCTTATTCTATAAAGCAGTTTCAGATCCTTATTAAGAGCATAATAATGGGTTCTGGCACCTGCGCTATTCAGTCTTAAGTCTGCATTTTCAGTATAAGATCCACTCCAAGGAAGATGTACCCTTTGTTTAATACAAATAAACATCTCCTCTGCTTAGTCTTATTTTCTCCCTTGACTCAGATCTTGGACAGCTATCGATTGCCAACAGCACTCCAGACAGGGTGGCATCCCCCCCTTCATGGTGAGCTTTGGGCTGCCGTGAGCTTACACAGGTCTTGCGTGTTGATACAACCTCTGTGAGTTCATATGCGTAGTTGTCTAGAAGGCAATGTTTCCCTGAAGTCATTCACCAAAAGCCTTGGAAGAAGGCGTGGGATTCAGGTGTCCCATTTAGAGCTGAGCGTTGCTCCAATCTTTTCACAAATCTTAATTCTGCCTCCTAGTCAAACCATAATATGTTTAAGTATAAAAGTCTATCTTCTTTGTATTCTCCATAGTACCTAATACAATGCAAGGAGTCAACTGTTACTAACTAGCCAATGTAGATATTTAAATTAATCAAAACATGACACATTAAAAAAACAGTTGAGAAGTATATTTCAATGGATAAATTGTGATGGTTATGAATTAGAAAAACAACATTATTGTGATATTAACTGAGGACACTGAACTATATGGTATTATAAAAGTTCTATCCCAGAAAAATAATTTTAAAAGATAAGGGATAGATCCACAAATAGTGATTTCGGAAGATTAAAATTTTAGCATGTTTCATTCTTTCAGGCATGCATTCATTATATATTTAATGATTAATTATTGAATACTAGGGCTCAGACATAAAATAAAGTTAACAGTTTTCCTGATCAAAAAGAACATCGCCTGCCACATTTAAAATCAAGTTTCACCACTCTAACATGAGTGATGACTGTCTGTGCAGAAGCAGGACTAGAATAGGTCCACACAGTCACTGGTGTCACCTTCTGCCCCTCACTCTTCATGCTCAACTGGGTGCAGACAGAGAAAAAAGGGTCTCTTTATCACAGGCAACTTGATCTGAAGAGAACATGCATCAATATCCCATCTATGTTAAGTACAGTAACACCTTTGGTATATGCTAGAAACCAGGGCTTAAAAGAGTTTTGCTTGCTTTCAAAGACTGAATTATTTTCTTGCCTCTATTCTTTATTTGTTTGAACTAACACTAGATAAATGTTAGCCTCAAAGTTGTCTTAAAATACTTCATACATAAAAGATCAAACTAAAAATGGATAACCATGCTATAAACACACAGGTCAAAGCCCTTTTGCCACAGTCTTGTCATGTGACTCAGCCTGGCCTAGAACTTGCTATGCAGTCGAAGCTTTTTTTTTTTTTTGAGATAGGGTGTCTGTGTAGTCTTGGCTGTGCCACATCTTGCTTTGTAAACCAGACAACTACTCTGCCTCTCTGTCCCAAGTGCTGGGATTAAAGGTGTGTGCCATTATACCAGGCCAGCTAACTTGTAATTCTTCTGTCCCCGATCTCAAGGGCTTCCAAATATAAAGTTCTTTGGGTGGTATATCTCTTCTACTTCAACACTCCATGTCTGTATTGGAATTCACTGTGGGGGAAATGCCAGAATGTATCCCTTTGCCGACCCTTTAGCCTTGTCCTAGTTTCCCATTCACCCTTCTGCACTTGGTGTAGCCAAGGTCCTTGGAGTCATGTTTCTGATCCACATGATTTTGTCAGACACTTTCAGCTGCCTCAGGGGATGGCGCAGGGCGAGAACAGACTAGGAAAGGCTTCGAAGGAACTTTCTGGGGGGATTGTGGTGCTTTGAGTTCTAGGCTGCACAGAGATGCATATTTATAAAAATAAACAAGTACACATTTAATATTTGTGTCTCTCTGTACATATTTTATTTAAAAACAAATGCTGTAAGAGTAATGTATAATTTATATTGAAAAATGGGGAGAAAGTACACTGACATTAGCAATTTAATTTGAGGTTTTTCAGTATCATGGAGTGATGAATGGCTTGGAAGAGCAAGTACACACAGACACAGAAGGTAAATCCAGACACTAATGTCAGTGGAAGAACACAGGCACTGGCGCCCAAGTGCTCACTGTCAAATCCCTTTGCCTCAAGCTCTAAGAATGTCATCATAAACATTGTAGGGAAAAGAAAACATTGTGGGAAAATTATCAAAAAGAAAAATTTATAGTAAATGCTACTTGGCGTTTTAAAACTGTAACAATTCATTATTATATCATTATGCTAATTTTTAAAGAGCAAAAAGGAAGTTATATCCTCAGGTAAATGCTGCACAGTAGCATCCGGGTACAATCATGTATGTGCTTAGTTTCCAGAGCACTGAGGTTGGAATAGTCCACCACAGCTTTTTTACAAGCACTCATGGTAACAGAAACAGACCACATGTGAAGGCCCGGCAACAAGCGACTGTCCGCGCCCTTCCCTACCTGGTTGTACATGTACCGCAACATGAAGTCCATCAGGAAGGACTTTCCTTTCCTAAAGGCTCCCGCAACAGACACGGCAACCACCTCCTTGTCTCGGACGGCCTCGGACAGAAGGATCCGGTTTAGCGCAGCCTCATCTAACTCAAAGGAGTGGTCGTCTTTGACGATGAGGACTTGGACGGGCCCTGCCTTTCTCACTGGCTCCTCCTCTTCTGAGCTCCATTCACTTGACTTCTCTGAAAACCCACCTGTTGAACAAAATATCAGTTACTTCAGCTAATTATCTCAAAATGCCAAGATGACTCTCAACTCTCAAACAGAACTGAGCATGTTCATTTCTAGTCATATGTTTTATATCATTCAGACCATGTCACTTAGGCCAGACCAGAGACTTCTTCCTGGTCATGTGACACAATCAACCATTATTTTCTTTTTAAAATGCTCTAAGTCAGTACAAAGTTCTTTACTAAATAAGTAAAAAAAAAAAAAAAAAAAAAAAAAAAAAAAACAACAAAAAAAAAAAAAAAAAAACAAAAAAAACACTCAGCTTTTGGGCATGCGTCATCCTCTAAGAGTGGCTTGGTTATTTAAACAAATGATCCTTGCAGTGCTTCTCTGTGTCTATGCATGAGTGTATTGACAGTGCACATGCACATCAGTGTACATATAGATGGAGGTCACAGGTCTTTATCCACTATCCTCCTCAATCACTTTGCACCCTATTTTTCTTGGACAAGGCATCTCACTGAGCCAGGAACTCACTGATTCAACTAGACTGGCAGACCAGCAAGCCCCAGGGATCTTTGTATCTCTCTCTACCTTCCCAGCATTAAGCTTATGGGCAAGCATCACCATACCTTTTTTTGTATGGTTGCTGGAGACCAAACTCAGGCCCTCAGGCTTGTACAGAAAGTGAGTAACTGACTCCAATCAGATTTACATGCATGTCCACACTCATATCATTAATGTGTATGTGTGGACATACATACATACATATAATATGCATGCATACATATTGTTACTTTTATTTATATGTATGGTATGATAGTATCCTCTGTATGTGTGTGTGTGTGTGTGTGTGTGTGTGTGT